>JAODAI010038901.1:0-12394 GCA_027575025.1 Scotoplanes globosa | reverse complement strand
TAATGCAATTTCATCTTCGTGTACCAGTGGGTTCACGAATAATGTAAATGGGTTTGGGTCAGATAGGTAATCAGAGAATAATCCATGACTCACTTGTAGACTGCTGGCAAGAGTTGGACCAATATATGTAAAATAATCATTAAAAGCTGAGCAAATAGCACGGGTGTCAGTAAAACTTGTGTTATTCTTAGTAATCTTAGTAGGAAAAGTAGCAGAAGCATTGCTACCTTTGATTTATATACTATTGTGCTCCAGTAACATGTATTAGTTGTTTTGTTTAGAAAATTGGCATAATGACATTTCTTTGCCATTCTAATAACACTGTTTAGAACACGAAATCTAATATAATTTGCACGATTTTCTGCATTAGGGTCTTTCATAAACTTTTTATATAATTTTTGCTTTGTTCGACAGGAATTCACTATGCCACTGGACCACCATGATCTATGTTTACGATTTCGAAATTCTGTAATAGGAAAACACGAATAATATGCATCAGTGAACACCTAAAAAAAAAAAATAGACATTATCATTGGCATTATACACATTGGTCCAGTTTTCACGAGTTATAATATTTCTAAACGACAGAAGGTTACTTTCAGAAAGAGGTCTAAAATAGGTCTTAGTTGAAGCATGGTTTGAAGTAGGGGTATAATTTGTGTAAGTGAGATGAAATATTGCTAAGTTATCCGAAATGTCATAGGTGATGATACCCGAGCATCCGTTGTCATTTAAAACATTTGCAAAACTATTATCAAAAAGGGTGCTTGAGTCGGGATTAATGCGGATAGGTTTATTGACTAGATAACGATACAACTATGTGCTAAACAATATCTTAAATCGTTGAACATGTGTGGTATTGTTAGTATTAAAGAAATCAATATTAAAGTCACCTAAAATATAGCAATGCTTGGATTCAATCTCATTTAAGATGGATTCAAGTGTTTGAAGAAATTGATCAGAATTTCCTGATGGTGGTCTGTAGATGACTCCAATATTAGTATTATCGTTCATCGAAGTGGTTTGAATAAATATAGATTCAAAGTTACCATCAATAAAATTGACAGATCAGGGAGTAAGTCGTTAGATAGAGAGTCTTCAATACAAAACACCAACACCACCGCCACCAAATGTTTCTACCTTTAAGTTCAAGGTTATAACCGGATAATCTATACAATGCATGCATGGTATCGGCTGAGAGCCATGTTTCGAAAATAGCAATGCCCGTGAAATTAGTATTGGATAGGTTTTGGAGTGTAGCTAAATTACCAAACGAACTGATTAAACTTTTAGCATTAACGTGTAATAAATTCAGATACTTTTGGCTAATTGAAGGGATATCATAATATATCATAATATAGCATATACAAGCTAGTATCTTCCTATGGCAAGCCAAATGTTCAATAATTAGATAAACTTGGTTTATCGATCAATAATCTTGGTTTATCGATTGATAAACAGAGTTTATCAAATTTAACTTGGTATTTCGGCTGATAATCTTAGATTTTCAAAAGAACTTGGTATATCGATCGATAAACCAAGTTTTTCGATCGATAAACCAAGTTTTTCGACCAATAAACAAAGTTTATCAGTGTTGGTCATTCGCAGGCCTGTATATAGCAAGCCAACTGTTCAGTAATTAGACAACCAATTGATCAATTGCATGGGTGTTGATCAATGTAGACCATTATATCTTCAAGTTCAATGACATATCAGGATTGTTGTCCATGCTCCAAATAGTGTGCACTGAGCATAGGTCAAGTGAGAGCATGCTCCATTTTGTAACTAGTTAACATCTCATTTTTAAACCGGGAGGTCTAACCGCCCTGTCCTCGGAATTGTTTCCTGATTGAAGATAACTGGGTTGTTGTCCATGCTCCAAAACTCTTGTGCCTATAAAGAGAGGAGGCAGCATGTACCAGTGTATAGTATGATCAGGGCTCGAATATACGATATTCTGGCTGGCGGGCAGATGCCCTGGACTCCAGGCTGAATAGCGGATGATCTACAGTTTTAATTAACCAATCAACAAAAGCAAGTGATTGATTATAGGAATGTTCAAGTTTACTGGCCCTCTTTTTAACAACACGATCGGTCATATAGAGCCACCCAAGGAATTTGATGTACCAGTTGGAAGTACTGGATTTTAGATGTAATCAAAACCTGTAACCTTACGGTTATGAGTCCAATGCTCTATCCACTGAGCTAACCGGTTGTCCTGGAGTGCCCGGGCCTTGAAAATACAATCTTCTGGCTGGCTGGCTTGAATCCTGGTCGCCCAGCCGACAAGCAGATGCAGCTCTACAATGAGCTTTAGAAAACATGCAAAACCAAAGTATAAAAACAAAGTGCTACAAGCAATGTAATTTAATTGGAAGATACTTTATTGTAAACTCTTCAATTTTGTCTAAACAATGTAGAAATCTGCATTAATCATAATGCATTAACAGCTAACTAGTGAAAAGGCCTTATAACTATAAATTGATGTATATATGTATCATCCATAAATTTACAAATTGAATATAGTTAGAATAACTCGTTGTGAAAAATGCTAACCAGCTGATTCTTTACATATCCATCACATTTTTAAATTAACATATATTAAGGAATTTATATAATATGTAGACAAATAATGTAATTAATTTAATAAATAACAAATTCAAATGGAATTATTATAATTGCACAAATAGTGATAAATTACAATAAAGAGATAGAGGTGGCATGGAAACAAATTATTTTCGCATTAGGAAGCATGCATAAATAAAATGAATGTAGGGCCACCCAATGACTTTGATGCACCAGTTAGATTGATTTATCAATTTGACTATAAACCCTCTTTTAACAACAAGGTTATATGGGGATTCGAACGTGTAACGTATGATTGTAAGTAAAATGCCCTTACTCAATAAGCTAACCGGTTAACAGGTTTCCAATAGTGACAGAATACTAGATTTCATCAGATTATTTACTTCTTGTTTCTGGTATTATGCACGGTACCATGTGTGGTATCTGAATATTGTGTTGTACCAAACAGAAGTTAACTTTACCTGATTAAGTTATTTAGCAACAGTGTGCAGATGTACAGGGATTCACTTTTCCATCGTAAGTAGTACGCATAAAAGAGAAAATTCAAAGACAGGAGGCAAAGAATTTAACACTTTCTCAAAATATTGCATCATATTGCATCTATGATAGATTAGCTTCACAGATCATATTGGCGAAGACAATTATTACATGTAATAAAGAGAATGGCAATATGATATTGAAATACAGTAATTGCACACATATGAAATATAAATACTGATAAAAAATATAAGACTGTGAAATTAATTATAATAGTTGCACATATAACATAAAAATATTACAAAGTGATAAGAAATATAATAATCGCACACATAAAATAAAAGTGAAATAAATAATTGCACATATAATATATAAATAAATAATATAAGAAGGTGAAATTAATTATAATAATTGCACATACAATACAATACAATGAAAGAAGGTGAAATAAAATAATTGCAAACAAATAAAATATAAAATGGTGATATTAATTATAATTATTACACATAAAATAAAAGAAGGTGATTAATAATAATAATGAATATTCATATCCGCAAAAAAGACGCTCAAGGTGACAAAACAGTTCAACAGAATTAAACACTTATCATTAAATGTGTAATGAATTATAATTGAATATATTCAGTGTGTTAGTTAGTCTTGTTGCCCTATACTAACAAATATTTAGAAGAACTACCCAGATTGGAAAAAATTAGCCAGGTTGTTCTTTTGACTACTCCAATTCCACATTTATTTTTCTTGCATATTTATTTTTTAAATAAAGTAATGTTAAATGTCAAATGTTAATATTTATATGAGGGACAACCTAACTTAATGAATGACTACCAAATTAAGAATGTTAGTAGTCCTTCTGACTACCACTGCTATTCCTAATAATACACACTGCATATGTGATGCACCATGGCAGATCAGGTATTATGTTGGCCCTTCGTCGCATTAAGATATTAGTGTGAAAAGAAAGGAGACTATTACCTTTATTTTGATTCCAGAATCAAGATAATATTCTATGTTCTTTTAATGGAGTTCAGGAGTTGGTCATATTCCATTGCACATTTGCACAACATGATCTAATTTGGAAGAGACCTCTCTTACAGTATCTTGTGTTAAAATGGAGAATGCCAACATTATACCCGTGCCATATGGTGCTTCACATATAATAAATATATGAGGAGAAATTAAATATAATAATTGCACATATAGTACAAAATATAAGAAAGTGATATGAAATATAATAATTGCACATTACAATAAAGCCATATAATTGAGATATGATAATAGGTGTAATCGGTTGATAATCTCGGTTAATGCGATTGACACTACAACAGTTCCATTGACCATCAAAATGTGGCAACTGAAGTCGCCAAAAAGAAACTGGCTACGGCTTCGTTATCGATATATAATAGGTCGGATGTAGCATAACGTGGCACAAAGTTGAAATAATGGCGTCGATGTGAGAGTAAGACCATGGAGCTCATAAATTCATATATGGGTCATTCCACTAGGTTGGGACACAGTGAGGTTAATTGACCATAATATGAAAAGCAGGCATACATTTGACTCAGTTATTTCATGTAACATTCATCTTGGTGTGTGTTATCATTTGAATTTATTTTTTTGTCTCAGACAACTAAAACTTGACGGATCTGTTACTCGTAAACAACTGAAATGGGAGTATTGCTTAGGAAAGCTTGAAAGCATTTAATTTATTAATTAGGGACAATATAGCTCTTGATACGGTCAGTCCATCATTTATGTTTAAAATGATTCGCTGCATAAACTCCAAGGTCTTGCTCACACATGTCGGGTAGTCTAAGTTAAATATATAAAAAGAGGCCACCCACAATGTTATCGCATCCAACGCCTTGCTGGTACTGGCGATGTCCTCCCCATCTGCTACCAGAGTGAACGTTGTCGATGTTACAGGAGATGCCCCGTCCATCTTAATATGAACTGGGTTCGTAGTCTGAAACAGAAAACATATAATTAACAGTAAAACCAATACTATTTTTACTTGGTAAGTTGGAATGAAGGTTGAGGTAATTGACGTATCATTCAATGCACGAATCTCTCCTTGAACTTTTTACCTTTTTATTTGGTGAACCATATAGGTCGAAGAATGGTTTTCCGTTTTCAGCGAAAACACGACAGTATCATTCAGTGCACGAATCTCTATCACATATCACCAAATCAGGAGAAAAAAATCAATTTAAGTGTTGAAGATCAGACTATTATGGATCGTGATGTAAAAATAAGCAAGAAAGTTAAATAATTGCGGCGTACCAGATAAGAAAAAGAGGAAGGACATAATGGAGATGATTGATAGAGGTAAAGATCCAAACCAATACTACAAACAAAGACCAACAAAAAAAATCAGCTCAATAAAGAAACCGAATGGAGAAAGAGAAGATATTTTAGAGATCTGTGCAGACTTTTAAAAAGATCTTTATAGGTCAAAAGCTACTGTACAGAATGAAGTTAATATGAATACAAACTTGATGAAGTACCAGAAATTCTGAAAAGGGAAGTAAAATTTACTTTGGCAAAGATGAAGAAAAACAAAGCAGCAGGACTGGACATGATTACAAAGGATATACTGGTGGAGGGTGATGAGGTAGTAATCAGATTGGAGACCACCAACTGGAAAAAGGAGTAGAGGATGACAGCGCTGCAGATCGATATCACAAAGATAGCCGGCACCACATGGTACAGATGTGCACAAGAAAAAAAACAAAATCTATCTTCTTTGTTTGTAACTCTTAAATTAAATATTCATGTTACATTTCAATATGATCTTGACCTTTTGACTTGGTGAAACCTGGAAAGTCTCTATGACCGAATAAAGGTCAAGTTTCTACGATCTTCGGTTACCAAAGGTTATCCAAAGGTCAAGGGGCAACAAAGTGACCCGAAAAAAATTCACCAGATGCGTCTCGGGCAGAAGATCTCATTTCTCGACATCCCAGCCCCTCAAAATGCTTTGTTCAAGTTTCACTTAGTTTTGTCACTTTGAGTTACCTTAAACTAGCGCAAAATTAGTTTATTTTTGTAACAACATATGATACCCCCACTTACCTACCATGACCCAAATTTATACCTACCACAGTTAGAACTAAGCACATATATTACATTTCAATGTGACTTCATGACCTTTTGACCTTTTGATTTGGTTAACCATATGTAGATCGATGTGCCGATTCCAAAAACAAACGGCAAATCTCTACGACGTTCTGTTACCAAAGGTCATCAAAAGGTCAAGGGTCAAAGTGCACGATATGCCCCGATTTTTTCCGGAAAATGTGAAAGAAACAGGTGGAGGAGGAGCTGAGGAAGGTTGGGCTAAGGAAGGAAGATGCTCCAAACAGGTTGCGATGACGGGGTGGTGTAGACGGGATGGTGTAAGGGTGATTGCTGCAAGAGTAAGGTGATTCCGGCCACCTTCGAATTTCGGGGACAAAACCGGATAAAAACTGGACCGATGATGATGAATTGGGGGGGGGGGTGTTGTAGCTGACTATAATCAATTGTATCCTCTTGCAACCTTTTATTGCGTCCCTGACTTCCGTAACAGTAATTTGATCAACTGTGGGATCTTCGCCCCCCCTCCTCGGAAATCCTGCACCATAATGACATCAGTGCATCCATATGAGCTGATATCAACGATATGGAATTTCAATACCCGGATTTCCAATAAATAGGACCTGTTGATATCGCCCAAAAAGAAGCATAGCAGTAACTTATTGCTAAATTGCAGACTTACTTCTTCGGGTATGATCAAGCATGCTTGCATTCCTCTATTTGTTTACCCGTGATTCATCAAACTGGTCCTCTGGATTCGAAACCGGTCTCCAGTGGGTTTTTACCAATTAGACAATATAATAACTAGGATGAGGTTTATAAATATGATATAAATAGCCAACATACCTCAGAGTTGAATGCAACAAAGATATCCCCAATATCTTCCCTTAGTAAACCTGGCACAGCCAGCATCGCTGTCCTCACCGTTGCATCTACAAAGATAAATATATAAAACACAAAGATAAATATATCAGAAATTACCAATTTAAGGGTCAGAAGCTGATTAGGTTGTAATGTGGTGAACCTGGATGGTCCTGCATGTTATTCTCGAGTTGCATCGACTCTGTGAGTCTAATGTGTATTATTATTATTATTACTATCGGCGGAAGGCAAAGACTCAAGAATGGACTACCACAGGGAAGTGTGCTGTTTAATTTCTACACTAACGGCCAACCAAGAAGTGGAGGTACATATATGCAGATCATCAGAGAAACACAGAGGGAAAGAGGAGTGAGATAGAGTTGAGAGAGGCCAGGGGCTCTTTCAGAGAGGGTCATTAAAAATGCCTGATATGGAATTTTCCACTTTTAGTTTTGATGAGAACTAGAGTACATGGCCTCTGTTTCAAGATTAGACCAAACTTGTGATTTTACTGGAACACTTTCTGATATTTCACTACATTTATATAATTTCATATTTCCTTCACTATTTCACCGCAAATTTTACAATGAGCGATAACGTGGACAGCATGGCACAAATTCAAACTGACGTTTTGTACACTAATACGTGAATTGACTATGCCATTGTATGTATTATAATCGATCCTAATCGATTAGACAATTTGACACGATTACTCTTTAATATTAATTGTAGTGATTACTCGATGTCGACCCCTAGCACTCGACCAGAGTTGTTGGTGAAAATATATTTAGCAACCTGCGGTGGATTAACGTTAAATTGTGAGTTTTCAGAACGATAATTTGGGTTCATGAAACTTTGAAACAAGTTTAATATTTGGGCATAAATTTTGGCTTCACCACTCGCCACGTTGGCGACCAATTTTATTTATGGTCGCGATTAAGAATGGTTTAGAAGTATTTTTTAAATTTTGGGAGGGTTTAGGATATTTGTTGGTTGATTGAGGTTCATGAACCTTATTTACTTAACTTAACGCGTGATTATCACAAACTTGTAATTTAATACACACCAGCTACTTCTTCCTCGATCCGGAGAGTGTTCATTGTCTGTACAGATTCAACGAAGAACTTATCCGGCCTCCTTCGCACCTTCCCCTTTTGGATCAGGGCACCTGCATATTTCTTGACACCCTCTTTGATTTGCTGGGGAAAGGGTACCTTGCTGCCGTTAATTCGACCCATCTCTGTCATTAGCTGAAATTTAAAAATGAGGTTGAAAAATTATATAAATATATCATTTGGTAATAACATATCCAAAATTAAATTGTATTCCTGGCTGTAAAGCTAAAATGTAACCCTCTGCCTGAAGTTAGAGGGGTTGTGCACAAAAAAACATAAATGTCATCATTATGCAATACTGATTTCTTCTTCGAACTCCTTAACTTCAAGGGCTGCATTTTACTTTACAACCAGTAACATATTTCTTTTCTTCTAGGTGATATAGAGGCATACACATTTGTAAACCTTAGAATGCAAATTACATGTAGTTGGTGAGACACCCTCATATTTCACCAGAGATCAAGGCCATTTTTGGGAAAATATCACATTTAATGAACATGGTCTCTAAATATTGACTAAACAAAGACCTGCATACATTACCAGAGTCCCAAATTAACTAGAAATTCAGGAGGACCACCAGTCCTTCCATCTCAAATGAGGCATCCCCCTCCCCCTTCGACCTATTTCCACGTGCGACATCGCCCTTTTCAGGAGACGCACATCGTCCAGGCGCTCCACATGCCCAGCACACCTCAATCGCCCCCTTATCACCCTTTGTGTAAGACTCCTAGGCATCCCAATCTCCTCCCTTATATCATCCAACCTCCTCCTTTCCGCCCGCGATCCTTCTAATCCAATTATTTTCACACACTTGAAGACGCTGTTGCTGAGCATTAGACAGGGCCACGGTCTGAAGCCTGTAAATACTTGCTGGAATAACACATGTACCCAGTACTTTCCCTTTTAATTTCTTTGAAATGTGCCTATCTATGTGCCTATCTATAATTAAAAACTTTAAAACTTGCATCGTCTGATTTATCTCCTATTCCCAGGTCCAGCAAGATCGGCGAGTCGGCCATCGTCTGTTTCCTGCACGCCTGCCGTCACCAGAATACGGGAAAGTCTCGCAAATACCTGGCCAAGGTCCTCTGGCTGCTCTCGTATGAGGACGACAAGACGGGCTACCACTTGGCCAAGGCCGTCGAAAAGTACACCATAGGGGTGCCCCCCAGCCAGTGGCTGCCCTGGTGAGTATGGCACAGAGTTTGTTATTTCATTCATGCTATATTCATTTGATGTCATTCAGATTTATTGGCGGGTTAGCTCAGTTGGTAGTGCATCGGACTTGCGATCGCAAGGTCTGGAGTTTGAGTACGGAGTGATTGACGATGATGATGATTCAGGGGTTCTGGTTGATACGTCAAATTTAAGGATTTGATGGTGAGCCAGGATACCTAATTAACAAATTGAGTCCCACAGGGTATTTTCGGAGCATTCTCTTAACATATTTGAAATATTCAACATCAAAGACGATTTTGATTTAGTATCGGTAGTAATATTCTGCAAGTATACATATTATTAATTCTAGAGAGCCAAAAATATTTATAAATTAATATTTTTTCAATATTTTTTTTAAAATTATTTTGGGGGGTTCATTTTTTTCTTTTTCCACACAGCGTAGGTATAGGAATACTGTCGCGTATACTCGACAGTGGGACTCAATGTATTAATCAACCAATGCTAGATGCTCTTCTAGAGCCAATGTGTTCATTTTGAGATATGAGTTAAATATTTTCTGAGGAGGAGGCGATATGTGACGCACCGTGGCAGGTTAGGTATTGTTGGCCCTAGGTCATGTTGAGACGTTGCTATAACATGAAAGAGGAAGCCATCCTTTTATTCCAATACCAATATCTAGAGTTTCTAAAATTATTTAACACATTGAGTCCCACTGTCGCGTATACGCGACAGTGCTCCTATACCTACACTGTGTTAAAAAGGAAAAAATCATTATTATTTATTTATTTTTTAAATATGTATTTTTAAAAAAATATATTTTTGGTTCTCTAGAATGAAGAATATGTATACTTTCAGAATATTACTACCAATACTAGATCACAATCGTCTTTTTGATATTGAATATTTCAAATTTGTTAGAAGAATGCTCCGAAAATACCTGTGGGACTCAATGTGTTAATGGGAGTTGGTCATATTGCTTATACATATTTGCATTCAGAGTTATATTGACTACGCAGTATCTTAACTTTACGAACGAAGATCCGGTAATAAATTATCTTCAAGTTCCACATACATGTATTGGTAACCGTTACTAAATAATATGTTGTAGAATAGAAATAAGCTGCAGTTGGGCGGCTATAGTTGTTGGATCATAAACTGTGTCGACTCTAAATTTGAGAGACTCGATTGGTAACATTCACCACCAATAGTTACCCAACCGCAGTTTGTAGGCCTGCCCCTGACGTCATTTCACCGAATTTATCATTACAGCCCCCCTGCACATAGCCATTGCTGATTGGTCGTACACGGTACATGTAATGTGGTTTATTGACGTCTGGCACCGTCATGGCCGTCAATACAGAGGATCTATTCCTTGGTTATTAGTAGCATATACATGTGAGGCGACATGACTAACCGGGTATTATGTCGGCCATGGTGGAATTGTGTTTTTTGGTGTTTTTTGAAAGACTGCTGCAGTCTTACCTTTGTGTTGACACCAAAATCATAAAATTCTGATATTAACAAGATACTTAAAATTAGATGTGAAAGTGTCCATTGTTAGGAAAAATTGAATGACAATGGACAGAAATCTTGGTTAACTTTAATGTGCAAATTTACATTTTATCATGTTGTTGTTCAATGATTTGAAGTTATTAAATGATATTTTCAATGATGCGGTCATTAATTTTCAACTTCAATAATAATATACACATTAATTAAATCAATATTTTTAAAAAAAATGTTTAATTAATGTAAGCATAGTTATGCACATTATTGTTATATTTTAAACAGCGCCATTAATTTTATGATTTTTGAACAAAACTTACAATATTACCCTATTTGCCAATATTTTTCCAAAATCAGATAACGATAATCTATCAATTGGGTAGTAAACATGTTGAAAATAGTGACATATAAAAAATAATATTTTTACCAAAATTACATAATTTTATTAAATATGTCTTTATCTCAAAATGACAATTCCCGACATAATACCCGGTTAGTCGCATTGACTCACATATGTCAGCCATTCTATCAAAACCAGCAGATACTACCAAAAGATCACACGGTATCATGTGATTTGGTTTGTTGACGTCTGGCACCGTCATGGCCGTCAATACAGAGGATCTATTCCTTGGTTATTAGTAGCATATATGTCAGCCATTCCATCAAAACCAGCAGATACTGCCAAAAGATCACACGGTACATGTGATGTGGTTTGTTGACGTCTGGCACCGTCATGGCCGTCAATACAGAGAATCTGCTCCTTGGTTATTAGTAACATATATGTCAGCCATTCCATCAAAACCAGCAGATACTGCCTAAAGATCATAATTTGAGTTTAGATGGTTTCCAGTATCGATAATTGATTACCTTTAAATAGTTCCGTCGTTGAGTTGTCAAAATTAATAAACATCACTCATTATTCACAAATATTCATTTTGAGACAAATAGTGATTAACGTGTAGCAATTGCACTAATTATGTGACTAAATTGTTAAAAATTGTTTAAAAAATCATATTTTATAATTTTTCGATGTTCAGGCTTACAGAAACGAAAATAAGCACATTGATATTATTTTTATCGCAATATCAAATTTTGCGCCTTTTGACCATTTTTTAAATTTTCACTTAAATTGAAATATGCAGCAGAGTGATAATACGCCAGCAATGTATGCAATGAATCGTTCACTCTCCCCTGTTCCAACCATGTCTCTCCCCACTTCCAGGATAACGCAGCCGCTAAAGAGCTTATTTATTTATTTTATTTCAACGATTTCATTGCAGGGTAACTTTCTTAGTAATTCATTATTTTTTCTGAATGCCCCTGTGACAAGGGGATATAGAGATGAAAACGGTAGTGCCCGGAGTAAACCCTCTATAGAGTTGTAGACATGGCCATCCCATTTGATCGAACCCCGGTCGCAGTGGTGCAAGAGCGTAGCGCTTGCCACTTCGCCACAGCCTGCTCCTTGTATCAGTAATTGGTAATCTGATATTTAAGATTGAAGGGGACGAGGTCGACCCAAGAAAATGTGGAAGAATCAGGTGGAGGAGGAGCTGAGGAAGGTTGGGCTAAGGAAG
>JAODAI010038900.1:0-18409 GCA_027575025.1 Scotoplanes globosa | reverse complement strand
GTCGAAATATTGCACTATGTCGTGTATACAAGTATACGTTTGTTTACTATTTATATATATATATATATATATATATATAATATATGTATGTATGCGGGGTGTGTGTATATATGTATAACCTATATTTGTAAAGTGTCAAATACCAAGTGTCAAATGCCAATACGTAATTGGAAAAATATGTAACATCGTGGACCTAAATTGAATGATAGATTAGTTATCACGTCAAAATGGTGGCAACTCAGTGGCAATTTTAATTTGTACACTAACTGAATATTTAGGATATGTATAATAAAGTATATAGTTTGGATACCACTCAGTCCATCGTGAAAAAATGTTCATCAACATACAGTTCGGGCAATAACACATAGCAATATATGTCACTCAATACAATGATTACTGAAAATGGTTTAGCAATATATTTTTAGCATATACTGCGCAGTATTTACATCATGAACATGATAATGAATATTACACTGTAAAATAACATTGGTCAAATTTGACCAAATAATCGTTATTACAGTGTATGCACCGACCGAACCAATAATTATTACAATCGCAAACTGCACGCCAAATTTAAACAAATTGTTTTGCTGCATAGGTATAGTTAATTCAAAATCAAAATCAATATCGTTGAAATTATACAGTTCAATACACCCTGCGATATTATGGTGGACATGTTTATATTTGCACCAACGTTTATTTCCCAAACGCTGTTTTTAGAATTTTCATCATTAACTTTAATATTCACATTTAAGTCAATTCAAATATTTTGTATATACTTCTAAAAATACTTTAAATTACTTGAACTTGAACGAAAACCCTACAAATCCAGGACACAACATTCCAAGCTAAGGACGATACATCCACATTAATATTCATGAGCTGCTGGTATCGTGACGTATGGTACTCAGTTGTATTATTGCTGGGATAAAGTTTGTATTGGCTTACTATCTAAATTCCTAGTTTCGATGTACAGATACACCTACTAATTCAACCACATCCTATAAATCAATTTCCTATACCAAGAAAAAAAAGTATGACTGTTTTCCACCGAAACTGATGAATTGAAAATTATTAAACATTACCGTCAAGTTTTTGAAAATGTATATCAGCCGATATAGTGCGCGTATGCTATATCGTGCATTTATATGTACTCGCACCGAATACGCTGATACCTATTTAAATACAGTATGTATATGCCTTGATATATGCGTGTCAGTATTCCAAACCGATACGTGAGTACAATACGTCGGATGCTTGTTCTCAAATTAAAATTAACGAGAAGTAAACAACAACTTCAAATGGTGATTTCTTGAAAGTGCAATGTACTAAAAGTGTCAAATTTGGTATATATTATTAACTTATTTTCCTTCTTATTCTAAAGTATGTTGCAGTAAGGGTGGACTATCCTTTTGAACTTGTATATTGTTATATACCCTACCTGATGATTCGTTACGCCTTTCAGCCATGATGACAAACTCTGTATTTGCTGACCCGATATGCTTGATACAAGTCGTATTACCTGTATGGAAACAAATACCACAATTTAAATAGGAAACAATAATAATACTTATACATAATCTTATTGATTTTTTTAAGATATGTCAATAAATACTAGTTTGTAGAGTTATTTGAGGAAAGGGTAAACTTTTCCATTTCTTAAGTGATTAAATCATCAGCCGAAGGCCCATCATAGCTGCTTCCGTAGACTCCACATCACAACAACTTGAAATCAGTATAATTATTTTGCAATCACTGTCATAAAACATAATTTAGATGAATCCACCCTTGAAAATTGCTTAGTGATGAGGATTGGGGAACATGAGGGGAAATAAGAACAAAACAAAATAAGATGGTAAAACAGAGGGATATAGTACGTAATTGTTCTAAGATGACAACAATATAGTGACTACTGATTTCAGATGATATTTCGAGTCAAATAAAGTAAGATATAGCGTAGAAATAAGGGGAAAGTAAGATATAAATCAAAGCACAATAAGAATACAAGCTTTCACAATGTAAATTTTCAGTTATTCCAAAGTAACATAACAATAGTGATTACTTACATCAGATGTTGCGAAATAAGGTCACATTAAGGGGAAATAAGGCTAAATTAAGGGGGAAATAAGGGGATATCAAAATTAAATGGAACGATCAGCGTTTGCCTAGCTTTATTGTTTAACAATTGTTCCAAAATATCGTTTTTGAAAGAAATTATAGTAGGTAATGTCACAAATAATGGGAGCAGCACAAATCATATAGAAAGACGAGTTCCTATGCAGTAATGCTTCCTTGAATTTACCTTGAAATAGAGAGGAGTATAATTGACAGCCACATGCTTCCAAATCGATTGAGTGTTAACGTTTGTTCCACGGTGACAAGCACTTATTCTTAATTATTTATGCTGATTGTCCAGGTGAACTAAATAAATGGACAATATAGGGAGAGGGACGACAAGCTACAGTCATGAAATTAAATACGGCTTTCCTGAATAACATACTTATGAGTTTACAAGTCAAATACCGCTATTATGTAAGGATACACACTCCAAGTTACCACAGTAGTGTACAGTATGCGTACCAGGTATATTAAGCTCATCAGATAAACTGCTAATGGCTTATCATTTACATTGTCAAATTAAATGTATATCAGGTGAACTACATTGTATATTATAAGTTCCCATCGTAATACTATAGTATGCTTACACTAACTAGAAGATCACACATGACATAGTATCATACTGTTATATAGGTATAGCACCTTGAAATTGGGTAGCCGAATTACAATAAGCATATGAAATTACACATACGGTCATTTCCGCTTAGTATTCGAAATAATACACGGACAAATTACTATAACTTTTGCATAGCGTTGTCCACCATATGAGCTGTAGGAATAAACATACGTGTCCACTATAATTTACGGTACCCTTTTCACTCAGTGAAGGGAAGACTAGCACAGTCATTATTAATGTCAACTAACGTTATGAAACATCTATGAAATTAACCTGTACTAAGATATGGATGAGTGTGTGTTCAACATAAGGTTATCCTAGTATGTTTAAATTTGATGTACATTTTACTATTGAATTTGTTTTTAATGTTCCCTTTACTAGTATGGTTGAACAAAGCATATTGTTTTCTTTAACAAAGCCATTGGAAGGGACTCTTAAGTTTATCAATTTCATATCAACCCAAACAGCAAGTCAACATTCATATCAGAAACTTGCTTTTATAACACCCAAATAATATTAGAAACCATGGCAAATAACATAGTTAGCATAATACTTTCAACATAGCAAATATGAAGGAAACTTATTTCCCTAATTATGTAATAACGTATGTCTTAAATTGCAGAATACAAAATTATATATTATATTCCCCATAAATATGAATCACATATCGACAAGAGACATATATATATAATGACCTTACTAGTAAGAAGTTTAGGGAAATGTGATGATGGCTTTATTGGATAACCAACCCACCACGTCCACTAAATAATATATTCTTTACCTGTTCTCTGTGTCCTGATGTGGTTTAACCATTCAGCTGTGGCGTCTGGATTGTCAGTGGATCTGCAATGATAAATAGAAAATAGAGAGCTAGGGACTTGCATTGTCAACAGAGATACCGTGTATGTGAATTGGTATCAATAATGGAGTTGAGAGGCTAGGCTGGTGCATGGTGAAGTACTAACTCGGCTAGCTGAGTTGTTATTGTTCAACACAGGAAATGGGGTAAGGAACAAATGTGTGCATGAATTCCTTGAAGTTGACAGCCGAGACGATGAGGCGAAAAGTGTTTGGTACAGGATATATCAGGAGACAGGCCGGAGTTGCAGTCCACGTATTCGTATCCATAGTAAGAACTGTATGAATTGTAGAAAGTGGAGGTCTGGGACGAACTTGAATATAAGCTAGCAAACTGTACGTCCGTGAATGGCGAAGAACGGATTAATATGGCTAGGCTAGTAAAAGTAAATGTTAGGCTAGCATATGTAAATCAATAGTAAAATGTATGGTGATAACTACTTATGAAATATAGTGAATACATGCATTGATAAGGGATATTAACGCCCCTAGTAAGAATTAACTTACATATAAACACGTGTTAAGTTGATTACGAAACTCGGAGACTTGCAACCGTCTTCTTCATTGAGGTGCAAGCTGGAAAATACGACTTACAACGAACACATTGGCTTTTATAACAGTATATGAAGTTAACCGATTGAAGCTGGAATACGGTTGGTACAGTCTGTAGATTGAAATTAATAAACCAATCTGAATACAGGTGTGTGTGACGATTCAGCCTTATACATGTTCGTATAATTGTATAATAGGAATATGATGACTACTACATAAGTATGTTCATTCGTCCTTCTTACTAGAAGATGACCTTCTTCATCTTCATAATCGTCATCCAAATATCAGATGTGGTGTGTTCGGAGGTGGCTAATTAGCCCAATCCGAAACTTGATATTTCTTGTACAGTATTGACAGGATAACATGTCAGTGGGGTATCGGTGTGTAGAGCTGGTGGAGTTACGGATTTGCGGAGTGAACGTTTGGTATTTCCATCTTCGATTCGTCGAGCTTCATACAATGTTACTCTCCTGTGATTCGCACCACGCTATGCTTAATGGAAATAGTTTCCCAAAGTATTTCATGGCTATCTTTAGAGTACCCTTAAAGCGTTTCTTCTGCCCGTCAACGTGCCGTGTTCCATTTCTCAATTGACCAAAGAAGATGCAATTTGGGTAGCCGTTCATCGGATATTATTGTGATGTGACCAACCCATCGAAGTTGCACCTTGCAAAGCAAAGTGAATATGCTTGCTACGCCTATTTTCTCGAGGATTTCAGAGTCGGAAACCTTGTCCTGCCATTTTTATTCTTAACAGCTATAACAGGCAACATATATGGAAATGATTGAGCTTCTTTGAATGTATTTGATATACGGTCGATGTCTGGCAAACATAAAGTAAGGTAGTGAGTAAGGTAGTGAGTACGATGGCACTATACAACTTGAGTTTGGTTGAAAGACTCACGCCCGTATGATACCATACCGATGAGCACAGACGTCCACAATCGGAACTGGTTTTATAAATTCGAGCATCTGTTGCATCATATATATGGATATAGCGAGATAATGTACTTCCCAGGTAGGTGAATTATCAACTGTTTTCAGATTTTGCCCATTTTACAGTTATGAGTGGTTCGTGGTAGGGCTTTCGTGGAGCTGATTGGTGCATCACTTCAATCTTTTTAATACTGATAGTGAATCCGAAGTTATTACAAGTATTAGAGAAGAGACCCATACTGTGTTGCATATATTCAGCACTTTCAGCATGAAGAGGAAGTCGCAGAGTCTATCGAAATGTACCTTAGTTTTGACTTGAAGCTGAAGAGCTTACCGTCAGTCCTGTATATGATATATATCATGCCGGGGTGGGCGTGCTGAAAGGCATTGCAGAGAATATCACGCTGAACAAAGTTGTTATCAGAACACAACCTATCTTGTTTTACTTAGTTGGTGACTTTAAACAGATTGAAAGAGACGCCATCGTTAATAACTTGAGCCTGCATGCCATCATGAAATTGTCGAACGACGTTGATGAAAAGGGACGAGCATCCGAAGTTGCTCATGATATTCCACAGTCCCTCATGACTGACAGTGTCAAGGGCTTTGTTAGGTCAAAGAAAGTAGTATAAAATCAGTGTTTTGTTCGTGGAATTTATCATGCAGTTGACAGGCAGCAAATATCATGTCAGTTGTTCCTCGTTCTTTCCGGAAGCCACACTAACTGTCTGGTAATCGACCTTGGTCGAGATATTGGTTGAGGCGGTTGAGGAGTATTCTAGCAAATATCTTGCCGGTGATAGACAATAGTGAGATTATTATGTGGTTGTCTCATACTTGTCTGTTACCAGTGCATTTATATATGTGGACGATGGATGCATCTTTGAAGTATTGAGGCACAACTCCCAGTATCCATACCTCCTGGAAAAGTTATGACAGTTTAATTTGTAGCAGTGGACCAGCATGCTTATATATTTCAGATTTTATTACATCACCTGATGGGGATTTCATACTGAGTCAGTTGACTGATGGCCTTAGAAACTGCAGTTTAGTCAGGTGGCTTGTCCATATTCTGATTAGCGACATCTTGGAGCAGTCTGCTCATGGCTGCTTCGTTCGTATTAGAAGGTCTGTTCAGTACAGTTTCAAAATATTCCGCCCATCTATCGACAATGTCTGATTTTGCAGTTATAAGGTATGTCCCATCAGCCCTATGTAGATGGAGAACTGACCGATTGTGGTCCATATATAATATTGATGGAGTCTTAGAAACGTTTCATACCCTTCGTATCCGCATAGTGTTGGATTTCGACTGCTTTCTGTCACATACAAGTATTTTGAATGTCACCCAGTTTATGATGGATATTGTTTCGGATCTTGTTGAATGCGGTTTTCCTTAACGGACATTGGATATCGAGGTAAGCGCGATATAGTCTGCGTTTCTCCTCTATAGAAATTTCGTATTGTCGTCGTTGTTTTCATGTTTGCCTCTTCCATGACCAAGGCTTTTGAAAGGAAGACCATATTTCTGCAATATGATCAGTAACTGGGATGTTTGTCAGCTCTTTTCAAATTCAACTGCACATGATGTGCAAGTGTGAGGATTCTTCAGCTTTGTTATATTCAGTCTCTTTGAGGTTGTACGTCCCTGGGGCGGCGCATTGGGAACATAGGCAGTTTCGATGAGTCGATGGTCGCTCCAGCAATCAGCACATACATATACTTGGTCACTCGTCCATCCTGTATGTGTCTTTTCTTCACAATAACTTAGTCGATAAGGTGCCAGATCGAGGATGCATCCACAATGTCTTGTTGCGAGTTGGAAGACGAAATATTATGTTAGTAATGAGAAGTTCATTCTCACAGGAAAACTACAGCAACAATAAACCATTGTTGTTACATTTACCGGTACTATTCATACCGATAACGTTCTCCTAAGTTTGAAGGTCGGTAGCCACTCGAGCATTGAAGTCGCCGAGAATGTTAAGTTTTTCAGCTTTTGCCACTGCTGTAACTAAGGTGTTACGAACTTCAAAGAACTTATATTTAATGTCATCGGGATTGGTCATGGTAGGTGATAATAGTGCTGATAATAGTGGCATTTTTTTTCTGTAAACAAGATGTTTAGGATCACGATTCGGTCGTTGGTACCTTGTAAGAGGCTGAACAGCTTAGTGACAAGTCCGTTTTTAACGGCGAAGTCAACACCAGCTTCACGACGTTCTTCTCTACTTCGTACAATCTACAAGAATGGGTACCATGCTCCTACTTCTTGCAGTTGTCCTTCTTTCGCTAAACGTCTTTCGCTTAAGTAGTAATGTCGATGTTATATCTGACCAATTCCCTACCTACTAGGGTTGCTCTTCATTCAGGACGATCAGCTCGACTGTTGTCAATTGGAGTGCGCATATTCCAAGGTAAAAGGTTTCAGTTGCATGTCCTTTTTATTACCGCTGGTAAGAGAGCCCCACAAGCCGCGGCCAGTTAGCTAGGGTAATGTAAAGCATATAATGTTTGTGACCCCTTTTCTAGTCCTCTCATCATGCTAGGGAGGAGAGTTATGCCATCCTAAAGAGTGTTTCACAGTCACTCATTGGGCTTAAATGTTGCCTCGAATCCAGAAAGAGACGACCATATTGCCGTCTCCTGTGTGTGGGTTCGCATCGATAGCTTCCGGTGTTTCCGCACCTGCTCCTGTAATACTCTATCAACGCTAAATGACTTTGGAAGGATGACAAAGATGACATGGGGATGAAAGTAACTTGCACATGGATTGGATTAAAGTGTTGCGCAACGTCGACTATTCCTGCATCACATCATGATCCAGTGGCAGGACGAAATCCAGACAACTGGTGACAACGCAGTGGATGATCAGGACGTCTAAAGTGTAGTGTCGTGTTATAAGCGCTCCGCAGCGCTTGCTGGAACCGCCTTGCATAACCGTTGGATATAAGATAATCTCATCCGCGTAATCCGCCAGAACCAGACTTCACATACTGATATAGACATGTCCCACTAAAAACAACAATAATAAAAAAAACTACTCTCATCTGGTTTAGCCCGTCCGTCGAAACGGTTTACCGGGGTGTGGGCTCTGCACATGCAACAAATACTAGGAGCCACATATGATAGTTGGGTACTGACGTATGTCTTTGTGAACGAGAAGCCCGGGAGAGCTCGATAGTCATTCATCTATAATCACACCCAAACAGGAACACCCCAACACCCCAGTAAGAATTATAAGGTAACACCAATTGACCTGGTTTCTATTGGTAATTCACTATCCATATAGGTGTATAACCCTTGCAATACTTAATCGAGTGGACTTAACAGCTTAGTTGAGTTATTTATTATACGATGTAGTTTAATATATTATATGTATTGTGATATAATGTATATACAAATATAGGGTTGGTCCACACAGATAAAATCAAATTAAATTACAACGAATATCTTAAGTAATGACATCTTGCAATATTTCGGAGTTTTGCCTGACGATGGAGTTATGAAAACTCAGAAATATTGCAAGATGTCATCATTTAAGATATTCGCTGTAATTTATTTTAGTATATGTATATATATATAACACAAACAAGTAAACAGACAAACAAACAAATTTAATTAGTGAATATTTCGGACGCACCTGTGTCCTGACACTGTAGTATAGCAAGTGAAAAACAAAATAAGTACAAGCGCACTGAGATCGAAACAGCCGAGCCTGAAATTATGACTAATCAAAAATTAGCATAACAAAATATACTACAGGAGACTTATAATTATATATATACATTTATTATGTTTTTTCCTAGTCGATGATTACTGAAATTGATGATGATGTTTCAATCTTTTGAACATCAAGTGAGACGGCAATATGCCTCGTATTTACTTCTTCGGTATATTAACTGACCCTGGAATTGAATCAAAGACTTGCCAACTCAAAACAGGATAATAATAGGTCTATATTTAGCGGCAGTAAACATGTGATATTGCATTATTCTGGAAATCACGATGTTGATAATTAGTCGTATGATATGATTTCCCGCACCTTTTTCTGAATGTATTGTTTTAGAGAAATTCCTTACAATCACTGGGTCCTCTAACTTATATAACTTTGTTTCCTCCTTTGACTTTAAATGTCAACTACCTCCTGGAGCCATTTCAATCTACATACAAACGTGGCTACATTATTTAAACTGTTCTAACTCGTATTCATAATGTTATATATATTGAAAATTCAATTGATATCTGCAAATGTGCGCTTATTGTCGTATTGGATGTATCTGCATCTTTCGATACAATTGAATAGGTCATGTTATTATCTTTCTTTTACAGTGATTGCTATGCGACAGGTAGTGGTCATGCTTGGATTTCATATTATTTAAGTACTCGTTCACAACGTGTTCATGTATTCAAACTCTGAGTCTAACAATAATATGCACAGAATGTCCCTGTATATTATCTCTTTACATTAAAGGGGCTGCATACACTATACGTAAAAATGCAATATATATTCACCAATTATGCGGATGACACACAGTTATATATTTTTTTTGATGAATGTGATATCCATTCAGCTTTTCAAAAAATGAAATCGTGTATACCTGATCTTTGTTAATGGATGAATGACCATAGTTAACATTTTTTTCTCATTCTAAGTTTAAAGACTAAAGTTCAATTTCCTATTACTTATGTTGGTGGACATCATATTAAAGTATCATACAGGATAAGAAACATGGGAGCATTTTTGCGCTAAGAAGTATTTTATATATCATGACATTTCGTAGATGTACCATGCTCATCTTTGGTAAATGTTTGAATATAGGGGGTGAAGCGGGATACGATCCTAACAAAATGTGACACCCAGTCGCTCAATGCTGTACACAACTTGGCGTACATTTTAGATATTTAAAATAGATAGACGACATACGATAATTGTGCTAGTCAATATAACTCAACAAAAAGTGATAAAGTAACAAAATATAGATGGAATACACCCTATTGTTTTAGAGAGAAATGTTGTGCTATATAAAAATAGCGTCAATCATATTACCGGACTGTACTTGTGAATTGATATAATGTTCAGAAGACTCCAGGCCCACGGTATGGAATGTGATGTGGTCATTGTGAGTTGTCACCGGGCTTACGCCCTATACTCTCATACATTCCGAGTATAATAAGTATGTGCATTATATATGCTAGTGATTATGTTAGACAAATACTTATCTAAAGCTAACTACTTTGGAACTTCGTCGTGTTCGTGGTGATCTTATTTAGGTATTTAAAATTGTTCATGGTTTTGATAAGATATTATTTTTATTTTTTTCACGCTGCCTGATTATTATGGTACCAGAGGTCATAGTCTTAAATTACGTAAGGAGTATTCCAGGTTAGATGCTAGGAAGTTTGTCTTCTCTCAGAGAGCTGTATATATATATATTGTGTGACTGTGAACGGGTTTAGGTTGTCCACTGGGTGATGGGGGTTTAGGGTCATATTATGAGGATGATGTCCTTGCTGATCCATTCTTACTAAACTTAACTATACTTAATTATTGTATTCATGTGTGGTGGTAATATACTGTAACCATGGTTATTAAAATATTTAGCAATTATCGATAAGGGCGGCCCGAAGTGTTAATAACGTAGGCGGCTTTAATATATCAAGATAATAAAAGGTACAATTTATATAGCGCTTCCCTGCATATGTCACAGTTCAAAGATGGCGACCAATTCCCGAACAAATATGCATGAAACGAATCATGGGTGATAACAATATTATTTGAATGGATTAATAACATATACACCTATTTAAGTACTACAGAGACAATGCTATATTCATAGCATTAGTGTCACCTACATACATAAAAAAATATGTTTCAATGAGGGAGGATATGGTTCAAGGTACGTAATTTTTGTATGTGTTGATATTAGTCACTGTGACAATTTATTTATCCAACGCAAGCATGCCAAATGTCAAAGTGTATGTCTCCGAACGTTTGCTCAATGATGTGTTTCCTTTTTATTTCAAATGTTATCTGTATATGATTATATTGTAATGTTTTTACTGTAGTTAAGCTCGTGATTAACATATTCGATTTATCTTTAAAATTTGTATCATACTAATCGTTTATTTACTATTTATTACAACTTACACTTCCAGGAAGATTAGAAATACAACGAGTACATACTTACCCGATTGACGTTATATTGGTATTATTATTACTATTATATAAAAAAAACATATAAAATAATCAACTATTAACGACCAATTTACTTTGCACGAACATCTAAACAGCCATATGTCACTATGTCGAATTATATTTGGTATTCAGAAATTAAAAATTAAGTACAACAATACCTACGTATTCAACTCAGGTTAACAGCTGGAACACATTCACAACATGGCAATCTGTTTCGGTATTATGTTAGATGTTGTCCTTACAAGTGTATATTCAGATTGCATTATGTTACAACTAGTGTACGCGTATGTTGTATATTATATATTGTGGCAGTATTGGTACCACGGTAATTCACGGTACGGTGGGTATTCTAAATAAACATGAACTCGGTCGAGACTAAAACAAATAACGTACTTTAGAAGGTATACTATATTTTGAGGTAATGCATTCACTTATCTTACAGTTCTGTTAATTAATTACTTTGCTACTACGTCACATGTGGAATAGTTCAACATGTATTAGGCATCCACTGGTACGACATGTGATTTGCATTGGCTTCCGATTACGTCTCGGATTGACTTCAAAATTATTGTAATTATATTGTGTGGGCTGAGATTTAACCAGCCTCTTTATATCGGTGAACTGATTCATTTATATGTACCATATCATAACCTGTGTTATATGAATAGCGATAGATTGGTGCAGCCACGCTCTAGCATTAAGTATTATGGGGGAAATGTTTTGCATTTGCTGCTGCGACACTGTGGAATAATTTACCTGCGAGTGTCAGATTATGTGATACCTTGATTCATTTAAAAAGGTCTCTAAAGACTCATCTTTTCAAACTTCACTTTGGTTGACATATTGTGTGTCTACAAGGACCATGTTCAGATGTTATGTTCTATTTATGATTGTAAATCATGTTATATTTATTTTTAAAGCGCTTTGAGCTGTGGCATTCTGGTCTTATGCAGTAAAGGCGCTATACAAATGTGTCATTATTATTATGATTAAACCGTCGACCAGTGTTATACTATCATCAGCATGACATATTCATTGGGCGTTTTTCCACAAACAAATCGTTGGGAGGGAAGTCATAGTAAAATATATAACAGCCTTATTGTGACATATGTCCCATACATTTCAATCCAAAAAATATAATAAAAACACTCTTTGTATATTATTTTAGGTACGTAAATCAATAGGATTTTATGTCCAGCCTTATAGTAGATATAGTGGTCAGATGTACAAGGTGAAAGGTCACTGACTTTTATACGATATAATGGATCGTCAGTCCTAAATAAATTGGCGTAAACGCATACATATGGTGTATATGTCTATGTCATGGAGTCAACAAATACAACCAACATACGCTGTGACTTACAAATACAGTTCTTGTTGATTTTCAGCATAGCAACCACTTTATCCCATTACCGTTCTACCAACTGTTCAATTTATACACCCGTGATCTGACAAAAAATATTTCAAATAGAATGGTTAGCGCTTTCATTAAAACTATGCCTACATTTTATTATAGTATGTATAATAATGTATACAGAATATTTCCCCAAGCTTCGTGGAAATGCAATGACATTGACATAAACCTTGAAATTCAAGCACCCGTGACCTCAACACCCACATACACCCACTCATGTGCAGATAATGCTTATACATTTACATAACTTGTATATTCATAGGATGGACCCGCCCTCCCTATCAGTTTGGAAAAAGCTGAATCCGCCAATGATATTTGTGCCAACATTCAATGTACCCATACCTCGTATGTGTACAGTCCAGCATGTATACCGTTCACTTGTCATAACTTGTTTTCGTTTTTCCAAATGATTTATTAGCGACATACATTACTTTGGGTAGGTGTTATGGATAACAATGTTATGGAGCTACCAGAGCTACCAGCAGTTGAATTCAAGTTGATATTTGAGGGAGGAAATAACTGGCCTGATTGTGAATATGTCTAAAAAGGTGTGTTCATGGTTTATTACCCAGGGAAGTACCGAGGTATCACACGTTTTGGGACATGTTTTAAGCTTATGGAAAGGATTTTGGATATAATAAATTTGGTATACAGTTGACAGGGAGGTCGAAGAGGAACAGCTGGAGTTTCGGAGTGGAATAGGGACAAGTAATGGGCTGTTCTTACTTAGCCAGCTAGTGGAAAAGAAACTGAAGATGAAATTGTTTTACATAATTGATTATGTCTACATTGAGGTGGATGAGAATCCTTGATGCGTTATCGTGGATATATCTGGTGCTCAGTAACAGCGACTCCAAATGTGCGAAAAATAATTGTCGCAGAGGTTAAGTGGGTGAATAGGACGAGGTTGCATTATATTTGGGGTGGAGGGCCTTCATGAGGGTACAAGAGGTACGATTTTGGCTGGTTATGGGGTGGCTGAAGAGTTTGGAAATAATATTGGGATCAGGCAGTGTAGTGCCCTACGTCCACTTATTTCCATTATGGTAATCGAAGTGAATAGCAGGAAAGTCAGTTCGATGAATGTACTGAAGAAGATGTTATATGTTGATGACCTAGAAGTAGTTATGGATAGTTAGCAGGAGTTATACGAGGTATTTCAAAAAGGAATATATCAAATAAATTAAAAGGAAATGGTCATTTTTCTTTTGTGCAAATTAGCATATTTATCTGGTATATTTCTTTCTAACTTTTTGATACATTATTTGGAAAGGATTCACAAGATAATTATCTCCCAAATGGTTTTGTGTTGCAATTTTTTCTAAGTAAATTAATATATTGCCTAGACTATTATAGGTATCATTTGTTTGTCAATCAGAGCTTGCAATATTTAAAAGAGAGCTATAGTTTTGTCGAAAATCCGAGTAGTTAAGTATAAAATTGCATAATGGACCCATAGCTACATAATAATAATGATAATATTAAATATTTATAAAGGGATTTTCCTGCTTAAAACGAAAAGGTGAAATCGCTTTACCAAAAATAAACTTCACATAAATACAAGTACGGTTCATGAAAATATACATTAATTATAATAAAGTGTGAAAAGAGGAGATATCACAAATATAATTATGGAACATGAAAATGATAGATGTATGGGGTCATGTCTAAACTGATGTGTGGCCCTCTACATGGTGGTATGGCCTTCTAAATAGTGACGTGGCCGTCTAAATAGCGCTGCAATCGTCCAAATAGTGATGCTGTCGTCTAAATAGTATGCGGCCGACTCTAGAAGTAGGTGGCCGTCTAAAATAATATGCCGTCTACTCACAGGATGCCGTCTGAAATATGATGCCGTATAGTATTGACCGTGTCTGACCGTGCCGATGTTTTAATATGCCACATATTGTCATCACCTTCTTCCTCTTGATTTCTTGGTGTGATTTAGTGATAATATCCGGAGTGCAAGTATTGCTTGGGCGTCACCACGAAGTCTAGAGACGTATCCAAAAATCGTAGTATTCTATGAGCTACCAGTAGGCCACCAATATATGATGTATGATGTACTTGGCAGTAGAGTTCTTCGTTTGATATACAATTATTTTTTGTCCATCTAAATTTGAAAGAACATATTGCGAATAAGTATCATTTGGAATGTATCGATTTTGTGGTCTAGAGCTTACTTTACTTATCGTGGTTATGGACAAATTTACATAAGCTACCGAGGATCTTCTGGGGATTTAAAAAAAATCAACTCTGAGCAGGGGGTCCGGATCAAAACACAAACAGGTTGAGTCTCGTCTTGAGCTGGACTCTCTTGACATGCTCTATAATCATTACTGATTACTGTAGCTGTAATTTTATGATAAAACTGGATGGGTGGATAAAAGGAGCTCCGTCCTTCCGTTGGGCACTTTGTGTGTCTGACTATTCAGTTACACCGGCAGCCGTGCCGATAGTACCGATGTTCTGAATGATGCGGGCAATTTTACTTCCCGCAGATACCCTAAGTCTGGTAGTACTATCCGCACGGTACCCGGGTATACAAACTGCAATACAAAACTCCAATTTCAATTTCCTAATTATGTTAACATCAGAACATCAGTACATTGATAATGTTCAAAATGGGAAGATAATCATACGACGAAATTATTATAATAAAAGGAATTCCATCGACCTACCGTTGCACACGTTTTTAAGAGGCTGATCAGTCTAACTGGCTGCCGTGTGAATGGTGCTTGTGTTTTGGTGTATGGGGCGGACAATTAATAACTTCCCTAGACAAACACATGTTCATTTGCCGTTGAAAGTAAAAATTATCCCCATTATTCTTAGGCCTTATTAATTATAGGCCTTATATAATTATATGCATTATCAACACTATCGGTACAGTAGTCGGGTTGATGAAATACCCAGTACCATGCCGCTGCGGCGCTAGTCACGTGTTATGGTGACAGTGCACACTGCCGTACCAATACTGCCGATGTTTGGGTGAATAAGGCGAATAGTTGATAACATTTCATTTCAATGTAATATAGGCATATGTGGAAAACTTAGGCTACACAGTTAAGGTACGGACAGCTATCCTGTCCTGTTGACGGCCTTATTTTTCAATGTAAATTGCCTGTGGAAAACAGTTAGGTTATACAGTTAAGGTTATATATGTACGGTACGTACGACTATCATATCGCTGACTGGATACAGTTTACACAATCGCATACATTTTGCATGTAATCACATCAGTCTAGACGGCAAGTGAACATACTTTTATACGGCATCCCAATAATTGTAGACGGCGTGTTATTTTGCATGGCATGCTATTTTAGGCTTGCCTCGCTGCTAATATGCAGCTTAAAAATATTTTGTATATCAGGAAATTTCTTGTTCAAAAGACTGCGGACATTTTAATTTATAGATTTGTTTCTTCAAAGCTTGATTTTTGGAACTCCCTTTTGTTTGGATTATCAAATCAACATATTTTTAGGCTTAAAAAATAAAAATACAGCCGCACCTATTATTAAACAATCTGCTAGACGCAAGCATATAATACCAGTACTTTATGGCCTACGTTGGCTTCCTATTAAGTCCCGCATTGTCTTCAGAATCCTTGTTATTAACGGTTATGGGCTTAGATTTAACCAACGGCTTTACATTGGTGAACTGATTCATTCTTATAAACCTCCTCGCAACCTGCGCTCTGCTAGTAAAGGTCAAATATTACAACCACTTTCTTAATTACTATGTCAGTAAATGTTTTGCATTTGCAGCTGCTATACTTTGGAATCAATTACCAGATAGTGTCAAATCATGTGATAGATTGGTCCGTTGTAAGAAGTATCCTTAAGACTCATCTTTGTCACACTTCATTATGATTAATACATTTTTAATTTTCATGAACATTGATTATGTACATGTGTACATTGATAAAATAAAAATCGGGGTGAAGCGGTTTGACGTGTGACTATTGCGGGAAAAGCGCTATATAGATCATCATTATCAGTAGTATTTTTTATGAATTAGCCTTTGATATACCAGTTATTATAACTGGAATATAAACACCGTCGAACTCCCGACCATCCAATATGGGCAGAAGAAACGGCTAGGAGTGTTTTGGAAGATAACATGTATAAGCACCTGGGTCAGGATGGAGGAAGATTGAAGTGCATGTCATTTCTAATTTGCATATGGATTGGTACATGATAAGGATGACGAGGGATAAGGCTGCGGGTTTATACAACACGCGAGTGGAAGTGTTTGTTTTAACTGTAACATTTATAAGCAACTGGGTCAGGATGGAGGAAGATTGAAGTTCATGTCATTTCTAATTTGGTTGTGGATTGGTATATGAGAAGAATGATGAGGGATAATGCTGCGGGTTTAGACGCGAAGTTTTAACTGTGAATTGGCATATGGGGATTGCTTTAAACGTGTGTTTGAAGGAAGGGATTATTCCTAGGGATTGGTCTGATTGTGCGAGCCCATTTTAAAAAAAGTGTCGTGGTACCACATTATTAGGGCAGGTTTTTAAGCTACTGGAAAGGGTACTGGATAAAATAAATATGACAAGGGTTGAAACGGAGATTATGGAGGATCAGCAGGGGTTTCCCAGAGGAAGTGGGACTAGTTACGCTCTGTTCTCACTTAGACAGTTGGAGGAAACAAAGCTAATATCAAAGAGAATATAGCATTTCTAGATTTTTTCAAAAGGGAAATGAATAAATATGTTTCCTGGCCCTTTTCAGGCCATTTTCAACGTAACGGTTATAGCATTTGGTGTGGGTGAGAGTATAACATTCCGGTATCCACAATCCACTATCTACGCAGAGCGCCATTGGCGTGGGGCATACATACATTTTTTAATGAATGAATGAATAGGTTTCCTGGCCCTTGTCAACGCAATGGTTATATGAGGTACCCAAACCCTTTGCTATACCAGTTAGAGCAATTGGAATATAATGGGCGGTATAATGGGGGATGTGGTCATTCTTTCAATCAGGGGCTCTGGAATGGAGGAATGTAAACCACCCAGTACAATATTTATATCATTTATCAATATGGTGGAAATAAAGTGATATCGCTCTGATAACCCCTAGTTGCCTACTTGAAAACAGTAGCAAAGATTTAACTATACATTTTCAATATATGCCTAAATATGTTATTATAAAGGTTATTGTGAATAATGTCGGAAGAGACGTGTATAAACTTATTACCATTTTAACAACCTACATTTGCCATTAGTTTGGTTATGACATTACAGTGTGCTGCTTCAAATTGTCATAAGTAGGTCTATATACAATTAGTACGATGAGTAATTAATTGGTTACTTATCTATCCACTTGTATAGGTTGCGGTGATTACTATCAGGTTGTTAATCAGTGCGTGTACACATGGTATGGGTAGTGACAGTATCCTTAGTAAACTCCAAAGCTCACATCAGTGCTGAAATCTATATTAAGTTTGATAAAGATCATTGGAGGTCACAGTGATTTCGAAAGCAGTGGAATACATTATGGTATATGTTAATGTACATAAGTCAAAATAGCGCTAAAGCATTATGATCTATAGTGGCCCACACAGCTCTGGAAATTATATAGGACATTCATAAACGTCAGATTACACGTGATGTCAGGGCCGAGGTAGTAGATCATGGTTTGTGGACAGGTAGTAAGTCTAAGGGTAAGATGGTTTTGTGTGGCGATTCATTGGTGAGGTATGT
>JAODAI010038789.1:0-12398 GCA_027575025.1 Scotoplanes globosa | reverse complement strand
GAGTCGGTGGGGGTGGTGTAAACAACAAAATGCAGTCATATTTGTCACGATGTCTGGAGTCGCATTTTTGCGACCATCGCGTCTGAGTGCGATGTTTGCATGTTGCAATAATGCGACCATGGCATTGAAAGGGTTAATATGAATTTTGTTAAAATACGGGACAGCTAAACATGTTTGCAGGCCAACCAGAATCCACCAATATAGTTGTACGATAAACAGCCATGGCCATCCTGTTGATCTCATACATTGTCAAATACTGCCTTACAATGTGTGCAGGATAAGTGGTTGAGATGCAGTGTTAGTGGTGTATCTGAGACCCACCTCATCCAGTACAGTTACTAGGGTAGTTAACGTAGTTGTCATCACATTGGTATAGTTGAGAGAGAGAGAGATAATTGCTTACCGGCACATCAACAGCAAGGTTATATTAATGCCAGAAGATTAATTATAATTCAAGTCACAATGTTTAACGATACAAACAAATAAAAGGAATGACCATCCGGGATAACTCCCTACCCGTTGCAAAAAGATGGCCAGACTTAACGAGACAGATAGTCCTGCCCCGGGACCGCCATTTAACGTCCTCATCCGATGGACGCCCCTCGTCAGGTTTAGCCTATGAAACAACATATTTACCGGGGTGTGGCCACTGCCATAAGCTACTGTCAGCCACTGGTGAGAGTTGAGTGATTATGGAGAACCACTTGATAATACATCCGACAAGAGAGATAATTTCCTAATGTGCACTTCAACACCAAGGTTATATAGTGCCAGATGGGTTAATTATAAATCAAGTGAATTGCGGTTAACTATACAATAAGGTACTACCCCTCACGTACACCCCAAATGCCCCGGTATAGTTGAGGGGGGTCTCACCCATCCAGTACATTTAAAGGAACACTAAAGTCTACTTACAAAGACCATTGTGGCTGATATTCACTCTTTCAGCCACATAATCAGCCACACAATCAGCCACGTAATCAGCCACTTTTCATGTTATTCAGACATTCATGAAAGTATCCTGTTCTATTATCAATTTGAAATGCGCACTGATTCATGGTTAATACTGTTATGCACGGAGGCCGGCACACATATTGAGATTAGCGTAACCTTTGACCATATCACATATTATCTCATCTCAAACAACATTGATTGTCCCCAACTCCAACTGTATCTATTCGCATTACATTATTTGCATACATTCTCTGCAGTTATTGCCTTCTGTTATCATCACATTTCTGCCAATTATTCCCTATAACTCATAGTTTGTCTTCAATATGTTCATCAACATGTTCATCTCTGATTATCATCATTAGTATCGTCATCTGTATAATCCACATTCTCTGTACCTATATCATCATCCATATTATTATCATCATATTGCTGCCAATCTTCTCCTAGTTTAGCATCAACACCTTCAGCCGCGTAGAGACCCTTTTCTCGACCCTTCTTTCTTCTTTTCACAGTGTTTTTAAATCTCTGCAACGTACTAGCTGTATCACCTTGCTGACTATTTTGATATTCAAGACTCACGGTTTCTTTCTCAGCAAGTTTCTTCTGAAGTAGTATTTGTTTCTGGATCTCATTCCTATTTAAACCATAAACTGATTCTATATCGTTATCATCATGACCACGTTCTGAAGGTATCAATGGAAGTAATTCTGATTTATCACTGACCAGTTTGATGGCTTCATCCTCTTCCTGGTCTGAGAGATCAACATCTCCGGTTTCAAATAAATGGTCCACTTCGTCCTGTTCTGGTGGACCAAAATCTGCCGTTTCTAATAAATGGTCCACCTCAGCTTTCTTGGATGCTGACCTTTCTCTAAGGAAGATAATCTGAGGAATCCTTCCAATGACCCGGAGATTAATGAGTGTGTACCTGCAGTATAAGAATATAAGCATAGGTTACTAAACAATCAAAATCAACAGCATGGTTACTGTTTAATACTAACACTGCCGGATAGGTTAAGATACGTATAGGATACTAAACAGATAATCACCTGGAGTAGACCTATTGAGCTACATACCAGTAAACAGTGATCGACTTGTCAATTGTAAACCCCCAACCCATGCATAGCAGGGGTGTGCTACAATTGTAACCCCCCTACCCGGGCATAGCAGGGGTGTGCTACAATTGCACCCCCCTACCCGTGCATAGCAATGGTTTGCTACAATTGTAATCCCCATACTCCGGCATAGCAGGGGTGTGCTACAATTGTAACCTCCCCTACCTGGGCATATATAGCAGGGTGTGCTACAATTGTAATCCCCATACTCTGGCTTAGCAGGGGTGTGCTACAATTGTAACCCTTTACCCGGACATAGCAGGGGTGCGCTACAACTTAGCTGGGATGTTCATATTATTATGCTACACGTGGAATGTGTTAACAGTTTTTATACGGGGATGTGCCCAATGATTTGTGACTCAGGGATTTTCAGAATTGTGCTAGTAGTGACCGCACAGAAACTAATGTTAATAGAGGTATGTTAGTACTAACTATCTAGTCATTAAAAGTATCCAAATTAAGCACACATAAGCCACTGGTAGTGCCAGTAAAGTTAGAGGGTCGTTAGTGCAGAGAAATATCTATTATTATATTAATAGACATGTATTATTCCTTGCAGGTCTAGTGCCTGCTATGTATACATAATAGTGGGCACATGCCTATACTGGTCTAGTGCCTGCTATGTATACATGATAGTAGGCACATGCCTATACTGGTCTAGTGCCTGCTATGTATACATGATAGTGGGCACATGTCTATACAGGTCTAGTCCCTGCTATGTATACATGATAGCAGACACATGTCTATACTGGTCTAGTCCCCACTAAGTATACATGATAGCAGACACATGCCTATACTGATTTAGTCCCCACTATGTATACATGATAGCAGACACATGCCTATACTGGTTTAGTCCCCACTATGTATACATGATAGCAGACACATGCCTATACTGGTCTAGTCCCCACTATGTATACATGATAGCAGACACATGCCTATACTGGTATAGTCCCCACCATATATACATGATAGCAGACACATGCCTATACTGGTATAGTCCCCACTATGTATACATGATAGCAGACACATGCCTATACTGGTCTAGTCCCCACTATGTATACATAATAGTGGGCACATGCCTATACTGGTCTAGTCCCCACTATGTATACATAATAGTGGGCACATGCCTATACTGGTCTAGTCCCCACCATATATACATGATAGCAGACACATGCCTATACTGGTTTAGTCCCCACTACGTGATAGCAGACACATGCCTATACTGGTATAGTCTCTGCTATGCCTATACTGGTTTAGGACAATTTCCACGTTTGTCTCACCGGTTTGCTTCCCCTGTTAGTTTTCTCTGTTAATTTCTCCCAGACAATTCCCCCCGAGCAAATTCCCCATGGACAATCCGTCGGAGCAAATTCTGCAGATAAATGTTATAGCCCATCTATAATCCCCATAGTAGTCCACTTTGTAATGACTGGCTTGGAGAGATAGTTTATTGGGAAATTGTTCAGAGGCAATTTGAACGGTGGAAATAGTTCGGGTGGAATTTTATCTGGTATCACCTGCCCAATCGACTTGAGTTTTAATTATGCCACAACAATTTGAAGAAGTCAATCAGCATTTTCTATATTAGACCGTGTATTATTTAAGATGTCAATATTAGTATTTATATCAGCGATCGTTATTATGTGGTGTAATGATGAAAATATGTATCAGTTGATGATATAGACACTTAATATAATTAACCTATACATCACTATATGTGACACTATTGATACTCCGAGCAGGGTTAGTGACACTATTGATGCTCCGAGCAGGGTTAGTGACACTACCGATGCTCCGAGCAGGGTTAGTGGCACCATTGATGCTCCGAGCAGGGTTAGTGATACTATTAATGCTCTGAGCAGGGTTAGTGACACTATTGATGCTCCGAGCAGGGTTAGTGACACTATTGATGACACTATTGATGCTCCGAGCAGGGTTAGTGACACTATTGATGCTCCGAGCAGGGTTAGTGACACTATTGATGCTCCGAGCAGGGTTAGTGATACCATTGATGCTCCGAGCAGGGTTAGTGACACTATTGATGCTCAGAGCAGGGTTAGTGACACTATTGATGACACTTATGGATTTCTGAAATCATTAGTATGGGATAATCAGAGATGATTTTCATAAGTATTTTCACTTCATAAGGCACACCTCCGTTGGACCGACCAGGCGACCACGTTACAATGTCTGGTGAACATCTACCCAATCTGTGATATTCACTTCATAGGTGTCTTCACTTCATAAGGCGCAACTCTGTTGGACTGACCACGTTACAGGGATGTCTAGTGAATACATGTCTAACCAGTCTTTACCTTCTTTGGCCAAGTGAGAAATGGAACACGGCGGGCTGATGGACAGAAGAAACATTTTAAGGACGCCTTGACAGCTTCCATGAGACTTTGGTATTAATGCAGCATCTTGACATACATTTGCTGTTAATCGTACAGCATGACGTAGTGCAATTGAAAAGGGAGCAACATTGTATGAAGATCAACGCATTAAGTTTACCAAGACAAGTACTGTATCACTTACCGCTAACTATACAGCAAGTCATGGTGTAATTGCCAAGGAAGATAAATTGTAGGAAGACCAAACTTTCTGTCCGTGGCTACACCAGCTGTATTACTGGGATCACCCTGACCTGTAATGATGTTCCCACTTTCATACAAAAATATTTCAAGACAAGATTTGGGCTATTTAATCACTTCCCTATCCATCAAATTTAACATAATGACAGGGTTAGCTGCTAGCAGGAAGGACAACCAACAAGTGAAATAACTGACCAGTATATTATATTGTTATTTATATTGCTATTAATAAAAGATTTAGGGCTAATGAATTAATTGAAAATTTACCTCATGTGTCAACAATACTTGACAATATAATGTTATAATAATAATCAGCCCTGAAGCCTTATTTAATTTTACGAAACTAAGAGACCATCAGAATGGGAAAAGTATACTTGTAAATTACAACTTAGAACACCTTAGGTGGTCATTCAATCAATAAATTTGAAATAAACTTTGATTTTCTTTAATTTGAGAAAGTCGGTCACATTGGAAAACCGTGACTGCTCTTGAATCTCACACTGCTATACGGCTGATCCGAGATTCAAAACCTAGATTTGCCAATTGCTGAGCTTCATAGCTTCTAGAGCCACTAACCATAATTACAACGCTACAGCCCTGATAGATTGTCAATTGCTGAGCTTCATAGCTTCTAGAGCCACTAACCATAATTACAACGCTACAGCCCGGATAGATTGCCAATTGCTGAGCTTCATAGCTTCTAGAGCCACTAACCATAATTACAACGCTACAGCCCTCATAGATTGCCAATTGCTGAGCTTCATAGCTTCTAGAGCCACTAACCATAATTACAACGCTACAGCCATGATAGATTGCCAATTGCTGAGCTTCATAGCTTCTAGAGCCACGAACCATAATTACAACGCTACAGCCCTGATAGATTGCCAATTGCTGAGCTTCATAGCTTCTAGAGCCACTAACCATAATTACAACGCTACAGCCCTGATAGATTGTCATTAACTTTATCAGTGATATACTTAGAAGAAATTGGTCTAACAGCACATACTTCTATTTGCTCAAAATATTATAATACCGCTTATTAATGTGTACATTTTGTATGCAAATGAATATCATTTGACTGATACTTTTCATATCTGCCCTAAAAAATGTGGTCCAACACCTATCTACTGGATCCGTGGTGTCTAACAGAGGTGGGATTTTGCAAGGCGCATCTACAGGGTCCATATTACCTAGGTAATGTGGCTCAATATAGGTTAGTTCTAAACACATTGGAAAAGCAAAAAAAGGGTAGAGGAAATACGTCATCCAAATTAATTGAAAAGTTGTAGATAAAGTTACACTGTATGACTATTGATGCTTTATAACTTAAACAAGGAACATGCAGCAAAGTACATGGTGGTTTGTTGTTCTTAATTTGCAAATCTGCTAAACAAAACACCTACTAATTAACATGCATGGGATCTCTCCTCAAAACAATAGGCTTCTTCACTGTGTCACAGGTTATCACTATTCCCAATATCAACTTGACCCAATACCAATACCGAGATACGGTGTTCACAAGCAATCTCTCGAGATTTTGGGAATTAGCTCCGCCAACTAATGAATATGCATAGGATCACCACTAAAAATAATAGACATCATAGGCCACAGGGTAATAGAGTGTCCAATATCAACCCAATCGAACATACAATGGTTGAGATACAGTGCTCACAAGGCATTTCTTGAAATTTATGCAAAGCCCACTTAGATGTAAAATAATACTATCAGTTGCATCTTTTGTGTAAGCTACTTTTGTGTGGTAGGCTTCATGTACTCTTTTACATCAGATAATATTACTATTTATTACCCAGCCTATAGGACAATTACCTACCTCAGAGTCGGTGACTCATTCCCATGATCCAATCTTCTAAATATAGCGTTACCGTCAATGTTAGTGCATGATTCAATCTACTAAACATAGTGCTACTGTCAATGGTAGTGGGGACCTAAAGAGATGCTGTTCCTCCTCTTTCAGAACATTTCAGATAATTATGTGTTCTTCCATGCAGTTTATTTTCAGCCTTTCAAGTAACAATTGTACAAAATAATTATGTTTTATACTTACCAGTGAGTGGTAATTACAACTCATATTTTGAATTAAAAATCTCTTTAACTTGATTACTTTCCCCCAACTTGGGGAGTTGTTAGTAGAGGCCAACTCTCTGTGTAAAATAGTGGACCACATTATTTCTCCGTTGGTGTTGTTTCTGTGATATGATGTACGGTACAATTATACAATAGCATAATGGTGTTGTTTCTGTGATATGATGTACGGTACAATTATACAATAGCATAATGATGTTGTTTCTGTGATATGATGTATGGTACAATTATACAATAGCATAATGATGTTGTTTCTGTGATATGATGTACGGTACAATTATACAATAGCATAATGATGTTGTCCACATTGCATTCTCATGTTCAATTGTTATATTAAGCCATGAGCCAGATGCAGTGGCTAACATGATTATAATCATGTGTGATTGTCAGTATATAATAAAACAGTCTCCAGATTATAAATTGTACTTTATAATAGGCCTATACGTCAAGCAAAGTGAACTGAACTCTCTATGTATTTCTATAAGATCTCTAGTTTTATATTTGCCATGTCTAATGAAATATTATATTTATGGTTGAAGCGGGTTGACAGCTGCATTACCTGAAGTTAAATATCAGCGAAAATTACATATCTGGTGTGCTCCCATAGCGAAAAGTAGAAGTTACATATCTGGTGTGTACCCACAGTGAAAAGTATAAGTTATATATCTGGTGTACTCCCACAGTGAAAAGTAGAAGCTATATATCTGGTGTTCACCCACAGTGAAAAGTAGAAGTTATATATCTGGTGTGCTCCCACAGTGAAAAGTATAAGTTATGGTGTACTCCCACAGTGAAAAGTAGAAGTTATATATCTGATGTGCACCCATAGAGAAAAGTAGAAGTTATATATCTGGTGTACACCCACAGTGAAAAGTAGAAGTTATATATCTGGTGTACTCCCACAGTGAAAAGTAGAAGTTATATATCCGGTGTACTCCCACAGTGAAACGTAGAAGTTATATATCTGGTGTGTACACACAGTGAAAAGTAGAAGCTATATCTGGTGTGCACCCATAGTGAAAAGTAGAAGTTATATATCTGGTGTGCACCCACAGTGAAAAGTAGAAATTATATATCTGGTATACATCCACAGTGAAAAGTAGAAGTTATATATCTGGTGTACTCCCACAGTGAATAGTAGAAGTTACATGTCTGGTGTGCACCCACAGTGAAAAGTAGAAGCCACAGTACATATATGGTGTACTCCCAAAGTGAAAAGTATTCTTTGATAGTTAAATAAATTCTAAACCATGTCCATATATAATTGAAATATATATTCTTATTTAAAATGATGCAATACCTACCTAATTCTCCCAGCATTTGAATCTAATACATCTTGTACTTTCTTATCACTGTCGTGGTCACCCCCAGCTTGCCAGAATACCCTGCATGTACTCATGTCACCAGATAAACGAACCTAACAATAACAGAAAGAACAAACACAATAAAATAATACAGTTTAGATGATCACTAATTATTGTGATGAGTTTTATAGATAATAATTAACATTACCGTCAGTAGCTTCCTTCATAATCAAGCTTGAGTAAACTGTAGTTGGGAGACTATGTTGCTTGAAAAAATTGTGACACCCCAAAAATGGTCCAATAATTATGCAATACCGAATTTGATCCAACTAGATTGAGAAAATATTTTTGACTTTTCTACGTTCTACGTTCTAGTCTGGATAAGTACTGTGCAAACAACCTATAAGGGTTCTCCCGCACAGGATACACTATCGGCATCATATGTTATCATGGATGGTCATCTAAGGTGATTAACCAGATATGTCGAGGTAGGTATGAGTGATCCTACACCGAGACCGCCATTTATACGTCCCCATCCGATGGACGAGAGTGCACATCAGTCTTTGGCCATTCTCCCAAAGGCTGACGGAGAGGTGAGGAATTGTACACCACAATTGAAGTAACAATCATAATCCACAATTTTGGCGCAATTTTTGCGAAGACCCTGAAACGAACCTGGTGGGATTCGAACCGGGGCCTCCTTGTTGCAAGTCGAGCACTCTACCGCTTAGCCAGCTCACTGCTTGCCTACAAGGTATATTGATATATTTGCTTGTATGCGGCAGGACATATAGGAAATAAACTTATTTACCAACAAATTATCAAACATCTTATAAATAAATTAATATTGGTCATATCAATAATATTCCACATTCAAATTTGGTACCGCCCTTACACTGTCAATTGTATATTGCGGAGAATGACCAGCACGCTCAATTAACACGCAAAAACAATAGGGTTCACAAATACCCTTTACTTTCATTGCCAGTTCAAGAGCTTGACCAGCAAGCTCATTAATATGCATGAGGTTCTCATAAAACAATAGGGTTCACACACTTGTTATTTGTAGCACACACTCAATATGTAGAAGACAAATGCAACTATTTTTATAGTATAACTCGTAGTGCTTACAACGGACCAGTTCACCATTGCAGAGCTGTGTAAATGTTTGTTGATGTCACAGCTTAACATGGTCATATGTACCACATTTCACAAACGATGCAGACAATTAACTGTGATTTAACCGTAATTTAACTCTGCATTACTTTGCTCATTGCATTGTTAAAAATTGACACCACAGTTTACATTTTGTGTTCCGGAAGTTGTAATGTCGAACCAGCATCTAGGTGTCATACGTCCGACATCGTCTACATCAAATTCAATAAGTATGTGGCCAGTAAAAACGTCCCTCAATACGGTTACTCATCTAGATGTTTATTCATCTAGCTGTTTTTTATGAAAATTGTTTGTTGCTCTGCCTCAGATCCTTCAGTTTCCGCTCCTTGGTGTGATTCAGCGACTTTAGGAACTCGGACCCTGTTGGGAAACAATTGGGACAAAAATATAAATGTTTCCAAAATTTCAATTCTTGGACCAACACATTATCCCTCATTTCTATTTTACCACTAATTGGATACATGCAACTTGCAACTTACCCCACCCAAACTCCCCTTTTTACTTCAGACTGGTGAAAGCACCAGTGATTCATTAAAGATAGCAAAAGTGGCAATAAACGGAATACATAAACATTGATTATCACATGATTGTTCTTCTCCATTCTGGTTGGTCAAATCTCAATTGAGACCCGGTCTCGAATCAGATACTGAAGACCAATTTATATTAGTGAAGTTTAGTATACAATTGTCCAAATAATCATCATACTACAGCTGTGTTGACATCAACAAGCTAGCCTTTGTCTGATTTTTTTTGAGACTTCCAATTCTTTACAAATCACGGACAATGGAATATACTTTAGCTGGATTGACATGAACAGGTTAGCCTTTGTCTTTTTTCTTTGAGGCATTCAATTCTTTAGAAATCATATACAATGGAATTGTAATCAAAACCATGCAATCCTTTATCAAGTTGAGTGAAGAAAGGTGACAATTTACAATGTCCCGTTCTAGGACAATTGTTAGAAGAATTAAAATGATCAACAAAACTAGTCCGTATTTTACGTTTTGTTGTGTTATTTTACTTAAATTATACTAAATGGGTTCGGTTTATGACTGGGTATAATTCATAGACTATTGCCGAGGTGATAACCAGTCTGACGTCATCAGAAGCCTATGGCCTTGGTCATTTAAACACCTGTGACGACGTCACCACGGTTATCATTCGGAAATAGAAACCCCTTAATCTGTGAATTATTCCCTAATTAAAATATGCATATTAATAATGAATTAGCCAAGTTATGGCATTAACTTTAAAACAATTGCACATTCTTTGAGCATATTAATCATAACCAGTTGAAAACAAAGTGTGTTATATTGTGCAGTTTTTCACAAGATAACAAAAGCATGTATAATTTATATAAGCCAATGTACAATTGTATACTGTTTGATAACCCATAATCTAACCTGCTAAAAAATGTAACAATATTGATGTAGATTATTATCACCACAAAATTTATGTGTGGAAACCACTACACATGCAACTTTGCGTTCCAATTTCCACCCCCAAACATATACTGTATATCATTGGGACTTTGTTACTGAGCATTTTGATCTCCTTATGATCCTTTTAGAAAATATTTATTTTTCAGGCGCTATGACTTTGCAGATAGGATCTTTAAAAGTAAATCACAGCGTGGAATGAGTTCCCCCTAATGGCTTGCGAACCGTAGCACAAGTTCGCATCTGATCATAAAGTAAACAATAAACAAAAAATCATACAACAAAAACTACGACAAAAACTACCGTGCATACTTACAGTGAACGGATCTCGGTCTGGCAGATTCGCCTCTATGATGCATCTCGAGATCAACGTCCGAGTAGCTACGTCTCCTGGATCCCGAGTGCTCGGACGAAAGATACGACTGAGTAGGACGGTAGCCGGTCTCCGATTGGTCAACGTCCCTCTCATCACCCCCGCCACTGTCCGCATCCGATTCGCTGCTGCTTTCTGGAAAGGGTCGCAATTCACGATTCGAGGTCTCGACGCGGTCGTCCGATTCAAACCGACGGTTTTCTCTGTCGACGTCGTCGAGATCCGTTTTCGACTTGACCTTCGACCTCGTTCTCAGGTCATCGTCCAGACGGCGCATCTTCTCGTGCAGTCCTTCCAGGTCAGAGTTGGAGCGTAGGTGTGCATCCTTCAAGATGTCCGCCTGCTTGGACATCCGCTGTTGAATCCGAAGCTGTCGAAGCGAAAACATTAAACGGTGAAATGTGTGACCCGTCGCCTCTTGCCGTAGGCGATCGTCACCATAAATGACAAGAAACATGCTGCAAAGTGCATGCTGCTTTCTTGTCTTAATCTAGCAGACATGAAAATGCACAATATTGTGAATCTACAGACCGAGTATCATCTGTGTTAAGCATCAACTCAATCTGACATTGGTTCTTAAGCATCCACGTCTACGAGCCATTTCTTGAGATATTGGCAATAAACAAACCAAGCCTGCTCGTTAATATGCACGAGGTCACCGCCGAAACAATATTCCCTGGGCCACATGGCATCACTATACCCAACATCAACTCTATCTGACTTAGTTATCGAGATACAGTATAACAACAGACTTCTTCCATGGTCTACAAGGCATCACTGTGTCGAATATCAACTCAATCCGACTGACGGTTATTGAGATATCGTGTTCATACAGCAAACCTTTTCGGTAGTTTACCAACGCAGATATATCCTCACAGGGTCCCCGTGGACGGCAGTACATTTGTCCGTCTCCCTCTTCTGTTGGGAACGCATAATATGTATGTGCGAGAATTACCCAGACGAGGGGGCTAGGTTCCACGACGGCCGTGCTAGCTTCCCCGACAAAGAGGCCAACTCCTGCCGACGGGGGATCTGAAATAGTGCTAAAATGTGATATAGGCCTTTACTATAAATGCTAAATATTCCCGACCATGCATATATTTGTGATATAAGTAGAAAAAATCCAAAAACAAATATATTAATGTTCCCTAACGGGATAGAACTGGCCAATAGGGATATAGGATCCCACTGTACAACGATGGCACTCAATATTTTAGTTAAACAAGATTTTCTAAAAAGATTTTACACAACATAGCCATCAAAGGTGCCATTTTCAATGATGGCACTTGTATACGTTTTCAGCCTACTGCTAAAAATCTTGGAGTTTACTTCGACTCCCAATT
>JAODAI010038678.1:0-12399 GCA_027575025.1 Scotoplanes globosa | reverse complement strand
AAAGGGGGAGGGCGCTCTACACAGTTATGTAATGGAATTATCGGTGAATAGTGTAACGTCTATGCCAAACAATGAAAAAATAGGGGGGTTGCGCGCCCCCGGCGCCCCCCTGGGTCCGCGCCTGATTTTGGTAATATAATAATAGCATTCAAGTTGGAATAAGTCCAACAAATAACATCTTTAAGTAAAGCATGTTACAACATACCTTTTTTTTTAAACTTAGCTCAGAATAACCCTGTTTTGAGGACACCAAAGTGTGACATTGTATTTTACCTTTTACTTTTGAGGATAATATATACTACTAAAAATATAACTGAAGTTATATAAATTAATATGGGATGGTGACTAGCTGTTACAGTTGATAGCCTTAAATTTCTATAAAAGTAATGATTTTTTTAGAAACCCTCATTTTTAATGCAAATCTAAATATGAGTTAACATACATACTCCTGGTGTCCAGTGCATAATGTACGTTAACTGGACATTGAACATCACTATTAAAATAAAAGATAATTAGTTTATGAAAAGTATTTTACTTTCAGTTTCACGAACAAGACCATCTGGAGCTATATCACTCATTTCCAATATGTAATATTCACTAAATGTTGTGAAAATGCAAGGTGTCCTTAATTAATAACAAAGATTATTCTTCAAACGTCAAAATAATTTGATTGGTTTGGTAAAATCTATTGTTTGATTACATGTTGAAGTGTTTGAAAGTGATATATCCCCAAAAACATATTTCAATGGGGAGAGATACAAACTAGAATTTCATGAGAATTATTTTTTTATGCCCTATACATACGTTAACTCATATTTTTTAACTTCAACAGTGTGAGAATAGGCTTGAGTGAGATCGTATTCAATCTTCCATAACTAATTGACTACGTTCACTTTATTTATAACTTATTTGGTTTTGGATAAAGGTATAAGTGTCCTAAATAACTTTTCTATACTTCCATAAATTCATTACGGCATGGATACGTGTCAAAACTAATAATTGAAAAATCATTGTCACATGACGGGAGTTTTGGTAGAAATAGGCGGTGCTCCACACGTACACTGCATAACAATTGGTGGACTTGAAAGGGTAAGTTGGATATTAGGCCAAGTAAAAAAAGATGTTTATCGTCCCCGCCCGCATCCTTTTTCCCCTGCCGCATCAAAAAAGTTTTTAAAAAAAAAATGTCAACAAAAATTCAAAATATATTGAAATAAATTTGATTTTAATCTTTGTTAACAATCGGAATATCATTTATACTGTATATTTACAATGAACATATATTCAAATTGCATGACAGATGATTTAGGAGCTGTTACAATAATGTTCACGTAACGTTTTCATGTTGGACATTTTGAATTAGGCTAGGCCTAGGCTAGGTCTAATGCTAAAAAAAAAATGCGCCCTCATCCGATTTTTTTAGAATTCCGGGCGATAAACATTTTTTTGTTGTTGTTGGCCTTACAGGCTAATTTGCACAAAGTAGGCCCTGTGCACGTACACTGCATACCAATTGGTGGACTTGAAAGAGTAAGTTGGATATTACAGGCTAATTTGCACAAAGTAGGCCCTGATATCAGCAGTCGCGTATAGGAATGCAGTAAATAATATTATATATACCGTATTTCAACATTTTAAAAGCATAGCCTAAAATTCAGAATGTCTCCCTTAAATTTCCAGGGATCACATTCATGATCCTTTCCAGAAATGGAAATTATTGTCCCAAATTTACAAGTTTGTATAAATTTGACAAAATGTGCATTCATTGTAAACTTAAAGGACATTTAAGCCCAGGAAATAATGTTAGCCCAAATTAGAGAGCATCAAATCATCTAAAAAGACTTCAAACAGCTATAAAATCGGCTATTCCATTCTCAAGTTAGGAACGTTTGAAGTTGAAAATTACAAACCGTATCCATGGAGCTGTCATTTTGCTAAATCGCAGACTTTGACAAGGGTATGGTGATTGAACGCATGAAGATCAATCACCATGCCGAGTATGGACTTTATTAAAGTTTTACTTTTTGATATACCGTGTTTACCAGGCAGTCGTCAACATTTTCAGCGGCTGACCGCAATTGACCTTTGACCTCAACCAATAGCAATCCAAGTCGTGTATGTATTGTGGTCAACCGTCGTGCCAAGTTTGAACGTTGTCGGACTTTAACTTTTTGAGATAACATATTTACAAGCCATACCAGGCTATATTTTAACTTCCGACCAGGCAGGTATGGTGTCATGTTAAACTTGTCAAAGTCTCCTGTTTAGCAAAGTGGCAGCTCTCATACGGTTTTAAATTATCAACTTCAAACGTTCATAACTTGAGATTGGATCGGCCGATTGTATAGCTGTTTGAAGCATCTGTAGATTATTTTCTGCTGTATAATATGGGCTAACATTATTTCCAGGGTTTAATTGGTCTTTGAATTGGAATGATTTTCTCAATGATTTCCTGAAGTGATTCACATAATTTCCTAACATTTACAGTATTTCTGATTATTTTGATGGAAGGGGAACCAGTAAATGTTAAACTTGTGCGGTGAGCTGTATATTTTGTTAACTCCGTATAGTTTGGTGGGTGGGTGAGTGATTGTTAATAACGGCAATACGTATTAATGCCTCCCTCCCCTGCTGTGCCAGATACACAGAGCTACGGAAAATGAAACAATAGCAGCCCTAGTCTTGCTGCTGCCTTTTAATAGGTCAGACATCTGAACGTTGTTAGACTGGGACGTTGGCTGGCTATATTCCCCCAGTGTAATCTCTAGCCAATGGCCTATGAGTTAACACAACATTGTAATCAATAGCGTTATTACTGCGGCCCTGGGAATATTGGCCTAATTAAAAACCCTGGGAAGCGTTTCATGGAATACCTGATTGTAGGCATGTGTGTAGTAGTCTGCCAATACACGCAGTGGAGAGTGTGCTGACATCACATATACAGCAGTGATATCTAGTTGTATGGTAGTGTGATGAATTAGGTTAGTGGAATACTGACATGGACACCTATACAGTCAGTGACATGACACACACTGTCTGGGTTAGGCGGCACAGTTAGCACACTATGGAGGCTGTGTGTGACGTAGTGGTAAGCGCCACCCTCTCCCACCACTGCGACCAGTGTTTGATCCTCAGTCGGATGTACAAATAGGATGGCCATGCCTACGACGAGAGGCTTTACTCTGGGCACTCCGATTTTCACCTCTACCCCCTTGTCCGTTCGTTGCGTCACAGGGCCTTCGGGAATATTAGCCAATGGCTAACAAAGTTACTCTGCTATGAAATGTTGGGGAATAAAATTATATTGAATGGCCTTTTTCATAACTAGTTGAGGTTATATCAGCCACCCAAAGTCTTTGGTATATCCGAGTAGCGCCACTTAGAAATAGTCACTCAAAGTCTTTGGTATATACGACGAGAGGCTTCCGATTTTCCGATTGTCCGTTCGCGTTGCATCACAGGACCTTTGGGAAGATTAGCCAATGGCTAACAAAGTAAACCCTGACATGAAATGTTGAAAAGATATGCATATGGCGGGGATAAATTTGGCAAATTCCTCATTACCGTCTTGGTTCCTTTAGAAGCACCATTGCACAAGTGCACGGGGGAAAACACAAACGCACATGTACAGTACGTTTATTGACGCTTAGTCATTCCCCAGAATGTGTTCCATGATCCCTGATTCTTTTTTACGGAGATAGGGCTCAGACCATCAAAACGTTACCTGGTGCATGCCCAAGTTGTCTTAATTTTACCATATAAAGTGCACTAAAATATGGCAAAGCTAGCCTATATATTGTCATACTATCTCTAAAACTATGAGTCTTTGAAATCTGGTTACAAACTTGTAACGCCAATTGAAAGAGCGCCCTATGTTTAAGGTAAGAGGGTAAACTCTGTATCTCAAAAATGCATGTCCATTTATTTTGACTCTTTTCCAAATGGCGGTGTGTGGATTGCAGGTCTGTTAATTAGAAGCTTCCTAGAATTACCCACTGCCAAGTATGGGGAAAGATGCATAATTTCTGGCACGATTTAGAAAACCTAATTAGGACATTAACATATATATGCCAACCAACAGTCACTGTCACCTTTTCACCTCTAAAGTGATGGTCGGGTGTTTGCCCTTGCAAATATATATTTTTTCCCCAGTTCTCTTGCTGAATAATTCCTGGCTGTTGTCAATACTGAACTCTGCAGGACATCTCCAGTAGTTTGCTCAACGTATGTGTCTTTGAACAACACTGGGATATCACTGACGATGACGCTCGTTGAATATTAATATCTTGCTGATAAGATCGGATGAACGTCTATTATTGGCGAAACTCAGCATCGAGCTGAACTCAGCATCGAGCTGAACTCAGCATCAAGCTGAATTCCCCCCCCGTTGGCAGGTCTTTATTTATAGCGGTCTTTGTACTTTGTAAAGTGGTCATCTTAATTTGTTACGAAGTAACGACACCTGGCGATAGGTCAACGGTGGGACACTACGTGTCCTTATGTCGGCTTATAAATATATCAGGAACCTGGGATAACACTTGAATTTGAAACCCAAGGGTCATTCATCTTGACCCTTGGGATTTTTTCCCATCGATAAGATTGGTGACCATCCTTTGTTATAGACATGTGTGTGTGCGAGCGCGTATTAAGCTAGTAGGGTCATTCAATATTATGGTAACTTGGTATAAACAATAACATTAATGGTTTAACCCTTTCCCATACCACCTTTACGGCCCAAACTCACCGAACGACGAGTAAGATATACAATTTTTATTTTGGCTTTAAATAATATTTGTATACCTCCACCTTTTACTTATTGCCGTAACTAGTTAGTACGCAGAGAGCTCTTTGTAATGGTATCTAGCGTGATATATGATGTGATTGGATATTTTGGAGTAAATTCAACACAAAGTTGCACTCCCATTGACTTCAACAGTAACTAGATTAATCATGTTATGGAGTTAATTGAAGCGGTCAGGTGGCATTTAGGCCAACATATTTGGTGTCAAATGAAAGAGCATAGTCTACTGAACAATTATACTACACAAGCCGCCATTTGATCACAGAAATTATCTTCTTGAAGAAAATAACACTTGAAACCGACTGGCAAGAACTGCAATAGTGCCCCCATTTTGGTTGGGCTGAGAAAAGGTGTATGCGAAAAGTGTTTGGGAGCGAAAGGGTTAAAGTAAACAGTACTTATCAGTAATTTTGCAAAAAAATCACGCATTACTCTTGGATATTAAACTGTGACTCTTGGAAATTGAACTGTGAAATTTATTGTATATTTGTATTATACTGTTATTAGAGTGCTTAGAACATTCGCTGTATACCCATGCCTCCCACGCTGGTTCAAGCCCTCTAAAGAGATGTCCCCTGCGTGTAATTTTAAGGGTAGTCCCGTTGCCCGAGACTATTCTAGAATTGTGGAAGGACTACCCAAATTTTGGAAAAATAAAAATTAAGTTGTCCTTCGGACTACCAAATTTTCAGAAATATTTACTTGATAAAGTAACTTTTCAAATTAAAAAAATGTATACTTCTACCTGGTCTACTTGCCTTCCATGTATTGTACTACTTGAGCATGTTTCTTGAGTGTTGCCAGTCTTCCATGATTGTTTCCTTGATAATCTTAATATTTCTTCTCATGAAGGACAACCAAAAGTACAGAAGGACTACCCTTACAATTACACACTGCCTGTGATGGATGTTGGCTCTCTGTACGTAACGGTACTAGTTGTGTACTGTACAGTATTATAGACATTCTGCATGTTACGTCATATATCAAATTTATAAGTATTATAATAATATTATTAAATATTTATATAGCGCTTTTCCTGTTTAAGACCAGAAGGTTACAGCTCAAAGCGCTTAATATAAAAATACCCTTGGCATTGACTAACTATTGCTGATATGCTGATTAACAGACGGTGATTGGCTGTTATATTTACATCACATGACATAATTGAAGCGCACACACTTTCCTCTATAGGGCCTCCAGTTGTCTGCAATCCCTGAAATTTACAGAATTCCTGATGTTTTACGGAAATGCTCGGAATTTACCCCCAAATTGTTTTTCATTATTTAAAAAGCTTTAAATAATGCATTAAGATAAAACAATTATCGTCCAGTTGGATTTAATAGAGTTTTTTCATACGTTTGAATTATGTCATGTGGTGTAAATATTATTGTCAACAACCAATCATTGTCCGTTAATCAGCCAATCAGCAATAGCTACGGCTTTTCCAAGGGTGTTTTATACTGTAATTCGGCTAAATTCAATGAAATGACATCATGTTCAGAAGCTCTATACATAATGCACTTGTCAATTGTAACCCCCCATACCCGGGCATAGCGGGGAAGTTTGAGCGCTACCATTTAGCCGGGGATGTTCACATTATTGTGTCACCGGATTCGTGAGTGAGCGAGCGAGTGAACTTACGTATTTGATCTGGAAAGGGTTAAATCACAGAAAGTCTGTAGCCCTAGTACTAGAGTATGCTTGGTTGGTCTACTTCTGCCTACAAATCAGCGTCCAAAATAGATGAGGCGTAATGCTAAAAAAAATACGGAGGCATTTTTTTCTAAACTAACAATATTATAGCCTTAAATGTTGTTATTATATTAATTAGTAGTAGTACAGTTCATCTTTTGCAGTGTGGTTTAAGTTATATGACAATGTAGAATGTACTTTTGTATTGCTATGAGTAAAATCAACAAAACCCTTAAAATAACCAAAGTAGTTCATGTAACTATAAACTTTATGGTGGCGTTTTTTCTTGCTTTTTTAAAAATAAAAAGTATTTTGGACACTGTTTCATATACTGTACTGTAGTAGGTTTAATGGTTTATGTGATGTAGCAAGTAGTCCATGAATTGTTTCATCAATTATTTCTCCCATTTTTTTGCACAGGAGTGCGGTACTTATTTCATGTGAGGTAAATAAACGGCAACATCTCTCTAGTACATCAATAATTGTTGTCGTCTAGAAGCAAAGTAATAAAGTGTGGGGGAGTAAAGTGGATGTTTGTGGGGGAGGATAAATGTCTGTTGGAGCATGCCCGGTGACAACCTTTTGATTACGCCTAACAAACAGAAAAAGTGTTAACTAATTTATTAATAGGGTGCAGAATTGATGGATTACTAATTGCTGCAAATAGCTCCTGATGGGGTGGCGGCGTAGAACAGTATACATTAGGTCGACTGATTAATTGCAATATTAACGCTGCCTTTGTAAATTGAGGTAAATACATACATGTGTGATTTTGAAATGTTGATGTGCGTCATGCTTAGAACAACTGCGTAGCAATCTCCGCTAATTGATGCGCAGTGCTTGCCCGTGGATTACAATTAACTAGGTACAATTTTACAAACAGGTCACCAGTTCTTCAAGCAGCTATATATTTAATTTAGAATGATTAAATTTATGTTTGAAACTCTTAAATATTAATTGAAAAGTCGTGGGGGATTGGGTCATGGATTTTTTTTAAATAGAGGGAAAAAGGGGAAATGAGGGAAAGGGAAATTTGTGAACACAAATTTAGCGTGAAATTTAACAAAATGTTGCACCAGATTACATGTGAGGGCATTTAGGTGGCATTTAGGTTTAGGTGGTCTTTCACTTAATTCGACCGCGCCCTCAAACTGCCGATTTTTGCTCCAGTTTATACGTTGGACTAATATGATGGGTGTATACCTACTTTAATAGTGATAATAATCTAGGCTAATGGTCACATGTGGTACAGTGAGCAGTGTACATCGCCTAAAACAGTCACTTTGTTGACTGTAGTGGCTCTATATAAGTACCATTTTGTTATCGGTGTTAACAGTATAGAGAGCAATTGATGCTCTCCTAGAGAGTTTCAGGAGAGCTATTAGATATGGTAGTCGCCGTTTAGTCGGTAAATAATGTACATAATAATGTGTAAGGAAGTGTTCTAAATTAAAAAATACCATTTTCGGGCTTGGTCGAGAACATACCCTCTTGTCAGAAAATAAGGTAAAAACACGAAAACTTAAAAAAAATGGGAGTGTCATATCTGTTGGTGTCAAACGTGGAGCAGCAGCATTTTCTACATTAATTTGTCATGTTGTCTGCAGTCGGCGATTTGTGTATGGCATGTATGAAAATGTACTGATAGGTATGGTATGGCATGTATGTTCTATAAGAAAAAAAGGTTTGCGCCTTATTTTAGGCTTACGTAAACAGGCCTTTGTATTTAAGGAGAGTAATCACTCAGCAGCGCCTAAACTCGCCTTTAGAACTAGATTTGAGGTTAGCCATTTTTCCTTGCCTATATACTGACTCATTTTATCCCATACACATTAGTGATCTTTAGTGCAACCGCTCGCCTAAATACTCACCATATCAATTTAGGCGAGCTAGTTTTGTACTCCCCTGACAAAAACAAACACGAAGGCATGCGTAAATGTTTAATTGATCTTGCCAAGGAGTGCTTTGTTGCGTTCAATCCCCACCCATCCCAGAGAAAAAAGTTAAATACATGTATATTGATTATGAATGATAAATTTAAATTTTATTCCTGCCAGGGGGCATAAATTATATCATTTGGCATTCATGGTCCTTTAAACACTTGGGTTTTTCCCCAAATTTGTAGCAAATCATGAGTAAATCCACTAGGACACGTTTCTGGCTAGCGTCTGGTATTAATATGTACATATTTATATGTTTAGGGTCCTATCTATGTGCACATAGACATCCTTACAATATATTCTATTATCAGGCTAGATATTATTTATTTATCTGTGTAGCTGCTGTAAATGTAAATTAAAGCTGCCTCCTGTAGCTAGGATATATCCAGTTTTACTATTCATTGCCAGCCAGCAGGCCAGCCTGCCTGTGGTGCCTGGATACATCCAGGGACTTCAATTTGCATATTGTTAACTGTCTGGCAGTCTACTGCACATTGTTAGCATGTGGCTGGCTGGGTCAGTGTGGGCAGGTGTTGTGATTTCGCCCAGGCACTTATAAAACGCTGTCACTTCTAACAATACAGCCATCACTTATGATCCTACAGAGAGTGCTAAGATCATACTGGTCTAGTGATACTGGCCTAGAGCAACCCAGGCAGAGACAGAGAGAGAGATAGTGGGTATTGAGGTACAGGGCAATAATATTTGGATGATTGGATAAATGTATAATTAGCTCCAATACCGTGGGAGGAGGCATGTGAACAGCGACACTGAAAACAACAAATCCAGGATCAGATACGGTGGCGTAGCTGGGTAACTGTCGCGCGCCAAATAACAGAGTATGCAAGCTGACTGTGACGTACATGTACTACACTAACTACAGTAGTACATGACTTGTGTTAGCTGTATTCACATCATAGACATATACTTACCATCATCAACATCTTAATTGCATTACTCCACCCACTGCCCATCAATCACGCAAAATAATTAACCTCCGACCCTCTGGGGGACGGGTGGGGGTGGGGGGAAATCTTATTTAGAAAACAAAACTAAAATTGTATAGCGTGTCCTGTACATGTTAAAAAAGTTGTAGATACTGACTAATTAGTGTTATTACCATTGTTTATTGAAAATATAAATTAGTCTATATCTGTAGGCTAACTTTCCAAACCACATTTCTCAGATATGAATATTCATCATCTTGTGTGAGATTTATCTTACCCCAAACCATATTGAAATTATATAAATTAATTTTAGAGATATTAAACTAAAAAATAACAAAATCTGTATTTTTCCCCCAGATTACTTTACTCCAATATAGTTTAGGTTAGCCGGTAATTTAAATGTCGGTACTTATGGATGCACAGCTGAGTAGGCCCTGTTAACCCTCTTGCTCCCATGCTCGCCGAACGGTGAGTTGCGTAACCCATTGTACAAGCGCGCCGATCGGCGAGTAGGATGTGTAACTTTTATTTTGGCTCGAAAACATATCTGTATATAATACCCCTGTATACCCTAACATATCTGTATATACTGCTTAAAGCAGTGTATTTATTATTAATTTCTAGGAAATTTAGGAAATTTTCAAGTTTACATCTACAATTTTAGCCTGAAATTTACATCAATATTAGTGAAGTTACGTGCGTAGCTTGTGTAGCATGTTTAAGGAATTATTTGGTGAAATTTTAGGGCCATTTAGGGTATGGAAACGTTGGCAAAGCGCGTATTTCTCTACATTAGAGATTGTACTAATTGCTTCGTGCCCGTATATGTGTGTATCAGGCGACATCGCCAGTATCCAGGGGTAATATTGAAAGTGCTTTGATGTCTTGCTGAGATGGAAAGCGATATTTAACCCCTTCTCTGCCATAAGCATGTTAGCACACACTGGCGAGAGAGAGAATATAAATACGTCTATTTCTGTTCACACGCGGCTCAGCTCCCAGCAAGGATAGGATATTTTCACCACGAGATGCTTCAAACAGGTTGAGATGGCGGGATGGCGTAAGGGCGATTGCTGCAGGAGCAAGGTGACTCCGGCCACCTCCGAACTTCGGGGACAAAACCGGATCAAAACTGGACTGATGATGATGATGACAACGGAGATGTTTAATAGCCGAGCCGACGATGGTAGCCCCCCCACTCCTCCCGATGGTAGCCCCTGATGATGGTAAGCCCCCGACAGCCATGTTGATCCAACTTCGCGACCAGATACGGCAGCCAAGCAGTCCGACCAACGTTTGGCGTGTGCAGGGGCTAGTTTAAAATAAATTGGCAGTCAAAGGGTTAAAAAAGAAAATTATTATTGTTATTATTACACAGTTTAGTTTTAATCTTAGCATGCAGTTTTCTCTTAATTCACTATGTTCTGTCTTCACCTCTTCCTTACCATTCGCAGCTTCACATGGTCAAAAAGCACATGGAATTCATTAAGGAGAACCTGGAAGACTTGATGGGACAGTTTGGGACAATTCAACATCCACCATCTATATTTATTGAGGTAAGTGCAGACTTTCACGTATGGGAATCAGATCTCAGGAGAGCTGTAAATTTAGCTCCTGTGAGATTAAGGAGAGCTTTTCACTCTCCTGAACATTTCACACATATTTGTAGCACAATAGGGCTAAAATGTACATTAATATCACATTGCGATTTGGGACCAATATCAGCATAGTAACAGGAGTTTGACCCCCAGAAAAAATGCTCTCCGGAGTACTTTTCAGGAGCGCCTTGGAGCGCGATCGCGCCGGCGCTCCTTATAAATGAAGGTCTGACGTGGGATTTAGCCATCTGAAGTAAATAAAGGAGAGGCCGTCACACCCATTGCATACACAGTATACAACTGTGCCAGTATATTTTACCAGATTGTGACAGCAACATTTTGTTATACACACAGCACGTGCTAACATTGATTGTTACTTCTTATTACTTTGAAATGATTAAATGCTACAATTTTCCTTAGATTTTGATCCGACTAATCGTAATTGATGAAATATAGTCTTAACATTTGAACACATTTTGATAATTATTGCGTAAGTAATTTCCAAAAAAGTATAATTTCTGACCTGCGTATGTGCTTTATGTGTGGCAGCAATTACTCTTCGTTTTTTATGCCCCAAATAGAACAGCGCCCTCGCAAAATTGACGGTACACTCTTTGCTACGTGACGGCCTTCTCCTTCTAATTATGTGGATTTAACCCTTTTCCTGCTAGATTATTTTCTGGTTCTGCCTGCTCACTCCACTTTAATTGTTTTGCTTCAAATTTCAACGTTGATGTTTTCAATTCATATTTTCTAATATAACATTTTACTTTGAAAAAAATGATGTACATCGAAGTTGGTCAGAAGAGATAGACAGTTCGTATTTAACAATAACTTTTTATTCCAATTTATGGTTAATGTTACACTTATATTGATTAATTAAATATTTTTTTCAAATTGCTGCACTATATCTTCTGCAGGGGATATAAGATATATCCGTAGCCGGATCGGTCGGTTATTAGCTCAGTTTGGTAGAGCATTGGATTTGTGATCACAAAGTCAGGGTTTGATTACGGAGTGAGGACGATTTATGTCAGTGGCTCTATATAATTACATTATATAATGTCCAGCTTGGATGACATGACTACATGGGCTATTGTAGAACATGATTTACCAAAGGCTTTGGGTGGCTCATATAACCTTTGTGTTGAGAAGGCCCAGGAAACCTAATCAATCAATCATCCAATCATTAATTATTATTTTGTTTAGTGTTCAATCAAAATGAACCTTTAGTACCAATCCGATGGCCGATATAAAATTGTCCATGGATAAGTGAAGTCTTTGTGAATTTGTTTAAAACTTTTTGAAACTCTTGTTTGTCTGCTATTAATATAGTTGTGTCCAAGCGGATAAGGTTGGTGGCTCTAGAAGCTATGAATCTCAGCAACTGGGAGATCTAGGGTTTGAATCCCGGGTCGGGC
>JAODAI010038567.1:0-12406 GCA_027575025.1 Scotoplanes globosa | reverse complement strand
TTATAAAATACAGTGTTGTATACTTGATCTTTGTCAACGAATGAACAATCACAAGTTAAAGCTTAACATTGGAAAAATATAATTTATCGTTTTTTCACTTCAAATTTAGTAAGTATAGTATTGAAATTCCATTTATGTTTGTTAGTCGACATCAAATTAAAGTTTCCGATAAATTATCTTGGAATTATAATTATCACATTATCTTGGAATTATCTTGGAATGATCACATTATCTTAGAATTATCATTTTCAAAGACTTGTGCTGCTACTAATATACAGCTTAAATATATTTCACATATCAGAGTATTTATTGATCAAAAGAGTGCGGAAATCATTTGTTTCTTCAAAGCTTGATTTTTGTAACTCTCTTCTGTTTGGATTATCTATCAAATCAACACATTTTTGGGCTTAAAAAACTCGAAATACAGCTGATCGTATTGTTCAAAAATCTGCTAGACGTAATAATATTACATCAGTACCTTTTACACTGGTCTCCTACAAAGTCTCGAATTGTCTGCAAAATTGTTGTTATTACCTTTTGTGGGCATACATTTAATCAACTTGCGCTCGTCTAGTAAAGATCAAATAGTACAGCCACTTTGCAATATAAGTTGATATGGCAGTAAATGCTTAGCCTTTGCAGCTGCTACATTTTGGAATGATGTACCAGATAGTGTCAAATCATGTATATATAAAAATCATGTATAAGGCTCACCTTTTCACACTTCATTATTGTTAATATATTTATAATTTTCAGGAAAATAGATTATGTTCTGGTCATGTGGTACATTATTTAACATTTGTATTTAATTTTAATTTTATTTGAAGTGCTTTGAGGTGTGACCTTTGGTCCTATGCATGCAACCTGCTATATAAATAATGATAATAATTATTATTATTACGTCGTACTTATAGAGTCCTTGTATTATAAAGACACCGTCTAAAGACACCGTCTAAATTGGATGTGAAAGGGTGTATGGCATTGGATTTTGAAGAGGCCCGTGATACGGTTCCTAGGGAATTAGTTATGTCTACGTTAATGTGGGTGGGTGTACCTGAATCACAAGTTAGTATGGCGGGGGGCCTTTATGAAGGTACAAGGGTATGGTTCTGATTGGTTGGTTAGGTAGGATTGTACCCTCAGTCCACTTCTTTTCATTATGGTAATGGAAGTGATTAGTAGGAAAGTCAGTACAAAGAATGCACTGACAAATCTGGTATATGCCGACGAACTAGTAATAGTGCATGCAACGGCAACAGTATTAGACTGGGCGACGCAGGTTCCATTATTGGAGGAGTCGAAGCCGACGTCACATGCACATTCACAGCGCTCATCGACATGCTTCTTGGCGCCGCATATAATGTGTACTTGGCCCTATTCTTTTGTTATATTCATGAATTACTGTCATTGTAACATTAATTATCATTGTTCCTTATTTGCTGATGATGCTTTAATTTATAATAACACATCAAACAGTGGAGACTCCAGGAGACTACAGGATGACATCTATAAAGTCACAGACTGGTGTTACAGAAATAAAATAAGAGTAACGACATGCGACTTTCCAGGAAAAAGCATGTTCTGCCCCAACACTATATTCTAAATGGCTTCCATCTTGACATCGTCAAATCTCAATTATCTAGGTGTTGTTTTTGATAACCAACTCTCCAGGAGTCTTCATTTTAATAATGCTGCCATCAAGGCTCATACATTACTTGATTTTATTCGCTCTGTTTCAGCTGGTATGAACAGTTCTGTGCGTCTTATGCTATTTCAATATGTTGTTGTTCCTGTCATTGAGTATGGTCTACCTGCTTGGTGCCCTCATATTACAGATGAGCGCAATCCGTTATGTTTTAAAATAAAAACGTGGGGAAATACCCTACAATGCGCGTCCCATTATATTAAACTGCTACACGTTTAACAATAGGTACCACCTTATTCTAATTTTGTTCATCGTAAAGTGCCTATATATATGGACAATTTCTTGCTCTGTTGTTTCCAGTACAACCACGGTTAACACGTGCCATATAAATGTGCTCCTTTTTAATCACTTGTATTCTAGGACTAATTTATTACATTCAAATTTTATAAACATCTTCCATAGACCGTGGAGCAAGCTTCCCACATAAACAAGAAAGCTGCTTCTCTTTGGCTCCTTCCAGTCGTTTTCATAATTGTACATATATATTCTTGTATATTTTTTCTAAAATTCCATAATTGTATATATTCTTGTATCTATTTTTTTATTTTTACATAAATTTATATTTATTCATTTTTATATTAATTATTTTGGGGTGAACAGGCTTTCGAGTTACAGGAATTATATTTGTGAATTTGTATGTTGTTTGTATTTATGTAGTATTAGTAGGTTGAGTCACGGCCAATGATGTGTTTAATATAAGCGCCGAAGATTGGCCTCGTATATTCGACTTGCTCTGTGATAATCCTCCTCCACATATCTCGATCTTGCGCAAGGTTCATTATCGCATCATCGAAATTGTTAGTGCTTTAGTGTGCCAAGTAGTGTGGTTACTGGTCTTCCTCTTGGTTTCTTAGCATATCTCAGTGCTTCTCGCAGTGCAAGTTTTGCTGGGGCGTCTTCGTGAAGTCTCGAAATATGTCCAAAGAAACGTAGTCTTCTATGAGCTACTATAGATGACCAAGATGTCTGAAATCATTATGTATGCTGCATTTCCATATGTTTTATATTACATTTAGAATGTGCTTAGCTATTAGAAAATATAAAGTCCATGTGGAAAAAATTGCCACTGATAATAAATGTAATTGCAACGTGCATGACATTGGCCCGGCAGTCATATCCATGATTTAGAATTCATGGCAATAGCCTCAGCATTGCCTAGCATGACACCATTATAGTTGGTAATTAATTCGAATGTGTTACCCCTGAACATTAAAAACTTTAACTTCCATACAAATATTTGATTGCGGTTGTTGGATGAGCTTTTTTGGATGAGCGCAGATTGTAGTCTAGTTCAAATGAATGAATTAATTCACCATTATAATGAGGCTGGTTAAATCTGAGCCCACAACATGTAATAACAAGTATTTCAAATTTAATTCGATATTTCATAGGAAACCAATGTATGTGTAAATCATAAATAGTAGCTGTAATAACAAAGAAAGGCTTATTTAGTTTTTACTGTAATCGACCATCAAAATTTGAAAAATCTAAAGCCTCAGAAATAAAAATATCACATTACCTTTATCATCCAATGAATACAATTAAATACACATTCATACATTTAATTGTGAGAAACCCATCCACATGATAAACCATAAAGGCGCTCATACGAAAAACACATTGTAGACCCTCTGAAGTTCAACCCATGGCTTTCCCAATTACCGAGCTTCATAACTTATAAAGCCACCATTCACGGCTTGTCCACAGCTTCCACATGTCATGATGCATCTAAGTTCAGTATTATTGTATTATACATTCATTACCATGTTGTAATATCATATGTCACATAGCATATGTCAATGTTTGATGTTGATTATGTAGAAAAGTTGTGAATGAAGAAACTCGAATTTGCGAGTGAACTGGCCATTACGTTTTTCAACCCATAATTGTGATATTGAGTGCTGCTGGGCGCAATCAATATATTTTATTATGTATTTAATTAATCAAAACATTGTATCTCAATTGCTTTTATTTACATATAGTTGTAAACAATGGACGATACCCATTCGAGTATACACAGATACCGGTTATACGGAAGCTGGTCTACAACAAGTGACCAATGAGCAAACCGTTCGTTACTTTTGTAGTGCTGTGCGTTCGAACATATATCTCATAAACGCTCCATTGAACTGCATTTGTCCACTGTCTTAGATAGAGCATATAGCAAGACGAGATTTATACCGATTAGCTCAGTTAATAGATCGTGAATATTTTGATCTCAAGGTGAGTTGTTTGATCATGATTATATTCCAGTAACTGTAACTGGTATATTTAAAACTTTGGGTGACTCAAATAGTCTACGAGTGGAAAAAGCACTAGGAATCATAATCAATCATTCAATAATAATCATTTAACCGGCGTGATTTGTTTTGGTTATAGGATTAATCACTGATATACGACTTGTCAATGGCAGTTCATTCAGAGAGGGTCGTGTAGAAGTATATGCGAATGGTGGATGGGGAACTGTTTGCGATGACCTCTGGGACATTGATGACGCAAACGTAGTATGTCGACAGTTGGGATTTACCAGAGCGATCCGAATAAGAAGCAGTGCATTCTTTGGTGAAGGTTCTGGGCCAATACTGCTCGATAATGTGAACTGTGATGGAAGTGAATCCTCTCTTAATGACTGTAATTCGAATGGCATTGGAAACCATAATTGTTACCACAATGAAGACGCAGGTGTTGAATGCGAAGGTGAGTTAGGTGGTATAACTCGATTATTGATGTACCAATTAAAGTAACTTATTAAAATACACGCATAATTTATCCGAATCTTTCTGGATAATTGTATCAATAATGACTGTATTCTAGTGACACACTAGCTGGTATATAAAGGCTTTATGTGATTCATATAATATTTTTGTTGAAATGGATAAATCAATCAATGAAATGACATTGTATAATGGAACACCAATGTACGGTACATTTTGTCGCATAACATGAACAATTGTCCTGCAATATGCTGTACTGTAAAGTATGTGCATACTTAACATTGTATTAGCTTATAATGCCTAATACAATGGAAATATTATGCTTGTCCAATAGTCTAAAAAATGGGCTAAGCTGTAGTGTGTTACTAGTTTTCGGCTACTTAGTTAAGCTCTGTGTTGCTGGTATGGACATACTTTCCCGATGTCATTTCCAGTCATTTATGAGTATATTACTATTATAAAAGTAATAGGGCATACATTTCATTTACTAAGCACAATACCAACAACTTCAAAGTGAATTAATTGAATATGATAACAAATGGCTTCAGATTAATTTTGAAATGACAAATGTGTGGTACGACGGGGACATACATATCCCAACAATGAAAATTGGCATTAACGTGAAATATTCTGGAAAGCCCTTTTGAATTTGTTCTCAAAGCATTAAATCAAATAGATTTTCATAATATTTTGAGGTGGTTCCCAATTCAACCCACCTACTAAGATAACCTTTCAAGCGGTCAGCAAACTGTGTGGACGGTTCCCCATTTTCCAGTTTTGCTCGACTAAACTTAATGCGAAAACCCTCTTCATTAAGTTCATATCTATATAATAACGCGTTCCGTAGTTTTATGTATTCCTTAGATTAATTATCGGGCAACCTACAATACATATCAAAGGCTTTTTCACTAAATAATACACTCATGAGATTGCCCACTCATCCTGGCGAGAACCCATTGTTCCACCATAACGTTCAGACATTTTTAGGTAAGAATCCATATCATCTTTACCATCTTGGAAAATATGTAACTTAGGCAAAGCATGGACGGTACGGTTAGCCACGTATCGATTAGCAGCGCTTCTTTATTGTTAATTTTAATTTAATTTCCTTCAATTTAATTTCTCCATCAATTTCACATATTATTTGTTCGGTTTCAATTTCAAGTTTTCTTCTTTCACTTTATAAACTACGTTCATCTCTAGCTTCTCTATCTTTAGTTTGTGAAAACTTAACTAACACGGTTTTCTCCAGACCCAAGGTCCAACCCAATTCAATATATTGTTGGAAACAGTCTCCCGTATTTTCAGATAAAGGGTTAGGTATACGCGTTGGCCCTCTACTGTACACAGCAATACTTCTGATAGCGACCCATATAATAATATACATTGAAACATTGCTATACTTAGGCATACATATAACATAGCATGTTGTTACTAAGACATTACCAAATATCAAATATAGCTTCGTAAATTCAAATCACAAACCAAAACCAAATCTAAGTTTATCTTTATTGGTTTATTTTTTCTGGATATGCCGCCAAATATCACGGAGCAGGTTAGTCTAGTGCTACTAGTCCAATTTATAATACAAAAATGATTCGATTTTGACTCGTGAAGAAAACTAAGAAGTAACACACATGAAATTTATAAGAATTGTTTATTATATTATTCTTGTATCCAAAATGTTACAATTGATGTTGCTAATGTTTAAATGTATAATTATGTAGTTATATATCCAGCCTCCCGTCACAGAGGATGATCAGCGACTTTTCTGTCGGCTAGTATAATACCTTGGCTGACATTTTCTGCTAAGGGTTCAGTCTAATGGGACTAAAGATCGTTCCTCCCCCTATGATTCATTGTCAGTACAGAGTTGTATCTACTTCCCAAGAGAGAGACAGGTAAATACCGCAATGATTGACTTCGGGCAACCGCCCTCATGCATTTTTTAGTCTCTAAAACCAGCCATAGCAATAGGACCGTAAACGAATGGGAAAACCCCTGTAAAGAATCAATGGAAAAAGATTCCCTACTTAGGACTATACCAAATGACGTACTAACTTATACCGTACCAAAATTACCATAGTGGCTTTTTCAACAGCGAAATATCATATAAGCCACTGTAAAAAAAAACTCGTTGATTATAACGATAAAGGACACACGTATTTAAAGTATTAACATATATGACACTTACGTAAGCGTCCGTAAGGGTTTAATACATAAATACATTAATGCTTTTCAATGGCAAATAAGGATTTAAACAAAACAAACTAGTTTCTATTATCGATGTAGAACCGTAAACCATAGTCGAATCCACTGTAAGAAAACAACACTAAATACAGTATTATAAATAAAAAGAAGCCAACTTACAAGCAACAAGAATTAAAATCAACGAGTTGAGAATCCTGGGTTTCCTTACTTAGCATAAATTATCAAAACAATATTCCGGATCAAGGCCCTACTATACAGTGGAGTTCGCACAATAATTACACGACTTTATTCGATGATAAAATACTGGCAACTGATCAAAATAATGATTAAATGTCAGGTTGACTTCTTCCTGAGATATTTACAAAACAAAAGACAGCAGTACACGAAAGCTAATTGTTCTCAACTAAAAAAACAATGCTCATTCTTATGCGAAAATACTAAAAGTAATTACTAAGCATACATGGACAATGGAAGTGATCAGGAGGAAAGTCAGTACAAAGAATGTACTGAAAAAGCTGTTATGTGCTGACGATCTAGAAGTAGTTATGGATAGTAAGCAGGAGTTGCAGAAGGTGCTGGTAGAATGGAATGGTTTATTTGAGGAGTATGGGATGCGTATTAGCCTGGATAAGACAGAGGTTTTATCAGTAGGCATGTAATGACAGGATTTGGGTATAACCCTTACCGATAAAAGTATTAACCAGGAGGATAGTTTGGCGTATCTGGGGGTAATGATTTCTGCGGATGGGGGGTCTGATGAGAAGTGCATAAAGGGACCCAGTCGGTGGCTCTGGTCTGGTTAACTTTGGAGGGAGTTATGTCAGATAGACATATTTCTAAGAAATTAAAAGGGATGGTATTTAGTACATGTGCTATCACTGCATGTATTTTACGGGGTTTGAGATAGTGGCAATGTCAGGAGATCAACAATAGCAACTCCAAATATGCGAAAATAATTGGATGAAAAAGATTGCGGGAGATACACCCGCTTATCTCCCGCAATCTTTCTCATCCAATTATTTTCGCATATAAGTACGTTGGAGCATATTCGGGAGGATATTTGTATGAATAGGAATCTTATAGAGAAGGTGATAATGGAGTGCATGAGGTAGGCTAGTCATGTTGCATGTTGAACGTCGACGCGTGTGGATGAAGGTTGACTCCTGAAAATGGTGAAGTCGCATGTGGAGTTTGGTAAAAGAGGTAGGGGAGACCTTGAGATGGAAGTAATGTGTTGAGAGGGATTTTATAATGGTTGGAGGTGATCGTGTTTGGAGGGTCATAGCTACGGTATAGGGAGGTGGATGGCTTTGGCCAATGACGCGGTTGTCAGTTAGTTTTTTCGGCCTAAACCATTTTTAGAGATTAATGAGGTAGAGAGAGAGATATATTGTAGAGTCGAAAATTATCTACAAACTGCTTCAAACTAGAGTAAAATCGACCATTCCGTTAAATTGATATTAGAAGTTTTCAGTTTCGAAATGCCATATAACTAAAGTGACGTAGAGTCCTTACAACTAAAGTACATATATAGCCTGGTAAATTGCTTGTAAATACGTTCTCTCGAAAAGTTTGAGGTCAAACACTGAACACATAGTTTTAGTATTTGACCTCAAGTAACCTTTTACCTCCATCAAAAATAACACAAGCCTTGTATGCATTGGGGTCAACCTTCATATCAAGTGTGATTGTTGTCGCCCGTTACCTTTTCGAGAAAACGTATTTAAAAGCCGTTTACCAGGAAATATTATGTACTTTAGTTGTAAGGACTCTGCGTCACTTTAGCATTGATAAAGACATTATTTACTTAAATGGCGTTTTTAAATTAAAAACTTCAAAGCTCAATATATTGAGAACGGAATGGGCGATTTTACTCTAGTTTATAAAGTATTATGTAGATAATGTTCGGCTGTTTAATATCAACTAACATTATTAGCAAACTTGTGTAACCATTTAACTTACATGTAGCTATGCAATACGTTCTGATACACGTAAATGGTGTGTTGATGATCGCGGTTTAAAATGAATTATTGATACTACGCAAACAAAATGCGACCACAATAAGATAACTGGATAATTAATACTACGATCCATAATTATATTCTGAAAATGATGTCATGTTTAATTTATAGAGGCAGCAGATATCACTGGAAAACTGTACTAATATGTTGGGTTACTCGAAGAATCAATGATATCATAATAACATGAGTCGTTAAATGCGTGAAAATATATAGTAACCGCTAGCGTAATTGTATCTTCATAATGGTCCATTGATTACGTTATAAAAATGATAGACTGCGTAGTAACATCACTAGACAAATGAAAAATGAAGTAGTATCTCCAGTGTTTCTCAAGCATCGAAATTAGGGAGCCTTTAAATATGCAAACTTTATGATTTTTTCAAATGATATACATGTACAACCTTGCACAATAATATAAGGTTTCGGCCTATTGTCCCCATTTAACTAACGTGATATCGATATACTTGCAACAACAAAATAACATAATAAGGGTACACATTTCAGGCATGTCGAATGTTACCAAACACCTCAATTGTGGAACATTATGCGTACTTATTGTTTGAAGTTTAACGTATGTGAGTGGAGTATAGACAACAGTCCAGTAATCCACTCGATATATTTTCATTACCAACTCAAGTGATGTACAGTAGATTATAAAAATGGGGTTAATTATGCAGGTTCATACAATAATTTTATTTGACAAATTAACTCAGATTTCAGTCGGCCTAATTTGTTATTAATCGTCACCAAATTATAGCATCCCAACTTTAGGCAAACGTGTTTTTAATTTACCTTATTAAACTAAGCTTTTTTATTATCAGTTAATACTTTATTTTACTTTCATTTTTGTCATACCTTAGTACCAATTACTGGCATTCGACTTGTTAACGGCAATTTGTCAAGTGAAGGGCGTGTTGAAATACAAGTTCATGGTGAATGGGGAACGGTTTGTGACGACGATTGGGACATTAACGACGCAAACGTGGTATGTAGACAGCTGGGATATAATAGTGCGATCAGTGCAACAACGGAAGCGAGCTTTGGTGAAGGTTATGGTGCAATATGGTTGGACGATGTCGATTGCATTGGTAGTGAACCCTTTCTCTATAACTGTTCCAGGAGTAACTTTGGAGATCATAACTGTGATCATGGTGAAGATGCTGGTGTTAAATGTAATGCTACAGGTAAGTGATCATTGTATAATGGACGTTTCAGTAAGAATTAGTTACTATTATATAAAATCGCTACATCATGCAATGGATGGACGACCCATAGGTAAAAGTTAATAGAATATATTGAACATGCATATGTAGTATGTTTTAAAGATGCCACGAATGTATGCTAGAGATATAACTTGTTAACGCCTAGTCAGCCGTAATAGTATATTATACTGTCAACTAGGATTAGTATTTATGCCCCACTGTAAATTTAACGATACCAAAAAGGAATGACCATTGTTACTAATACATGGTCAGGTATACATGGTCAAGGTACAGTCCTTCCCCGGGACCACCATTCTAGTTTATCATATGATATATAACCAGAGCCCTCAATAGCCGACATGATTAACATGCGGTTAATTGTCATTGTAAATATTTCAGACAAATATAATAGGAATATCACTAAATTGAGAATCAATTTTGGTCTCCTTAATAATTATTTTCTTGCAAAATTAGTATTTAGGAGGAAACGAATGGAACGGAATTGTCAATTCAAATAGTTATCTCCCATTTATCCGTAATTTGATATATATATACCAGGTGGCCATACATGTTGGCACCATTGACAGGGTCACCAGGCAATTGGGCGAAGCTTTGCATTCACAATCCGCGCAATTCTTCTGCTAAATCTCCAGGTAAAAAACACACATCCTGGGTACACAATTTCCAGCTGAATATCGAGCATGGAATCCCCGGCCGACCATATTGCGCACAACGTACCGGCATAGCGGGGATACATTTTCAGCACATATCCGGCTAAGCACCACTACAGTGCAGTATCGGTGTGATAGTCGGACTATTACAATAGGATATAACAGTTCCACCTGTGTGAATAGTTCGGGGAGACTATTGTCATTGTGGTACGACACTAGAAAAAGTCCCCCTGTGTAAGAAGTCCCCCCATCCAAAACAAACATTATTAATGATGATGATAATAAAATAATACTGACATGTTCGAGGTCATTTTAATGTCGATTTTACCAGATTATTGTGGAGTCTAAAATACTGTAGTAGTAACTATTTATAGAAAACGTATTTTACATTCCTCAATGAATTAAGGTTGATCGATTATATGTTTCAATCATTAAAAATCAAAACCATTCAGAATTGTTAGCCATGTATACCGCAGCAGCACGCCTGTGATGCTTCGCAAAAGTTCTCAGAAAGATCATGGATATATTATTTAAGATGGACATAAATAGAAGGCTTCAAAAGACTGCGACGTCATATGTTAATTGATCAATGACTGAGAAATAATAAAATAAGACTCACATTTTCGAGATCATTTTAAATTGAAATTTACCAGATTCTTGTGAGGACTAAAGTAGTAGTAACTACTTATCGAAAACTTATTTTACATTAATCAGTGAAGTAACGTTGATTTATTATGTTTCATCAATCATTCAAAAACAAAATCATTTAGAATTTTTAAACATATATTTCGGAGCATTACGGCTGTCACGGTTTGCCTCAGTCCTCATAAAGATCACGGATATATTATTTAGGATTGATAAAAATATAAGTCTTCGAAAGATGGTGACGTCAAATATGAATTAATCAATGATAAATGATAGTTCTAGTATTTAATGTCCTCGTAACTACATCATCTAATTAAAGATCTGAGGGACTAATTATACTGGCTGAACATCCGTTATAGTTAAGCCCACATTCATTGTACGTTATAACTCCTAGAGCCACTTTCTCACCGGTAGACTTTTTGCGACTGTCACACCGGCATATCCCGGGATCATACGGCCGTGATTCATAATTGACATATGCATAACTAACTGTACGATAGGGTTAATGGACACATGTGTATAACATAATACATTGTGCGTCAATAACATGCCATACCTCCCTCAACTGCCGGTTATTGAAATCGTGTATACTGATTGGTCAATACGACATCACATGAGTCCAAGTTATTCTGGAACACATCGTTGATTGTGTAGTTCAAGGGTAATGCTTGTGCAAGAGATACAACGGTTTCCATGACATTACACATTTTTGCTAAGTATAAGTGGTACAATATGAAAAACTACAGTTGGGTGATTATTGTTGGATCATAAACCGTCTATACTCGGCACCGCTTCGCCCATTATTTGACAAATTTAGAGTATCAACGATTAATTCACCAACAATAGTCGTCCAATTGCAGTTTATTCCTCAGATATACAATACTGGTTCAAACCAACTCCATTACAATTTAGGATGAATATCGAGTATTCTTCGTAAGTTTTAATATCCTTATCTGTTACGGAATATTGAAATCACATAATGTAGGATAATGTGAGCAAAACGAGACACGGGGAAAAACGAGACATTTTCGATTTGGGGGGAAATAAAAATGGTTATATTAGCAAACTTCCATCAGTAAAATTTGTCACAGTTGTGATAATACACTTGTAAACTATCGAATTAATTAAGGGTTAATCAACGGTCTACCGTGATGTTATCACAGGATAATGCACGCTACGGGGGAATAACCCAAGCGATGCACGCGGCCGTAGGCCAAGTGCATCCAGCGATAGGGTT
>JAODAI010038345.1:0-12410 GCA_027575025.1 Scotoplanes globosa | reverse complement strand
GGCCTCTTGGATTAAACATTAAAATCTAGGGTATATATTAAGTTTAATTAATTAACGCCTATAATAATATCATGAATGTAAATCTTTTCAAATAGTTTGCAGCAGCAGAAAAAGCTGCAAAGCTATTTAAACAAACATAACTTTATTGAGGAAATATTTTAATTTAAAATCAAACCTGTTGAAATTTCATGAACGTAAATAGGTCGACCCACTGCAAAATAGTTTGTAAAATAAGTAAACATTGTTCAAATCTATGTAATTGTATACATTCATGACTAGGCTATATTGTGTTTAATCTTAATACATTTTAGCTGTATTATGTGAACCTTCTGAAATACTTTGTTACACAGGGATTATATAAGCATATAACATTCTGATATAATCTAAAGCTATTCAAATTTCAAACACTCAAGTGATTTGATAGAAGTTCATTAATTGTAGTTGCATTAAATATATCTTTTAGATTTCTAAGATATATGGAATAGTTCATACTGATAAGGGCTTGAACGTTCTTCTGTGTTCTTCTATGGTTAAATTTCCCTTGTTGTTACAGCGTTTCAAAAATGGTAACCAAATAGCTTTTAGTTCTATGAAATTCGGTGAGGACCAGATATTTACTCTAAAAGGTTAGGTGTTATGCTATGAAACTGTTTTATTGAAATCTAAACCCTTTGTGATTCTCTGTAATTTATCCTCAACTTATATTGCAACAAATTCAACAACATCTGAAAAGTATGTTTACATAATGAAATGTATAAAATAATTATATGATAAAAGGAAAAGCACAAAGTGCCCTCTAATGGAGTTGGAAGTTAGCCGTGAAGCTGCAAACAGCTGGTGTATTGGTCGAATTACAGCAAAAAATCATCCGTGGGGAGGGGGGGTAGTTGCCCTATCACCATAGTATGTAGTTCAATAACAACATCGATAAGAGAAAAAATAGACAATGCCATAAAGGTTAACAATCTATATTTTATATGCAAAGCTTTAATTTTTATGTGCAAAAATTTAGACCCAAACTATCAAGTTGGCACGCTGCATTCTTTCCCTCAAATTCAGTGCACGAGATCGGAGCATGCTCAATGATCATGTCGTCCAAAACAAGAAAAATATTTATGGCCAGCACTTTTAGACGCCACCAACAAAGTATTCTCCTGAAGTTATATCAACAAACTAAACATTTTGGCCACCACGAGCCACCGACACAATAAGTATAGTTGAATCATTTTTGCGGTCAGTTGCAGTCGTTTTCAATTTGATAAAGAGCGCCCTCGTTTTCTGCCATCCAAGCTGCCAGTGTCACCGACCAAGGTTCTAACGGCCCTCGTCTTGATTTTCATTTCCCAGTTTTTGTTCTTCGCAGAGCATAGAGAGCCTCACGTCGCTCTACTTTGAATGAAAACGTTCGAGAGAGCGTCTGAGGAGGTCAACGAGGTCAGAGGTCACGAGTGGAGCCCGACGAAGCGCTCACCGCATCACGGATGGCGGCAAACATTTGAGAGAGAACGTCTGGAGAGGTCAACGAGGTCAATGGTGTCAACGAGGTTGAAGGTCACGAAAGGATCCAACAAATAGCACACCAAATTACAGAGGGCAGCAAACGTTTGAGAGAAAGCGTCAGTGAAGAGAGCAACGAGGTCGGAGGTCACACGAGAAGCCTGATGAAGCACACTGTACCATAGAGGGCAGCAAACAGGAGGGAAACGAGGTTGGCGGTCGTTGATTGCATGGCACCGCATGACGTCATCCGGCATTTAAATATAAGCCAGTGGTTCGTATGACGGTATAAGTCGCTGAGAATGTAGAACGTCGTAGAATCATACCTTTGTAATTTCAGTGGCTCTGACTGGTTTATCAAAGACTTTGGAGTGGCTCATATAACCTCGGCGTTGAAAAGGGCCAGGAAACATATAAATGAATTTGGAATTTTCAGGCGCTAAAAGTCGTGGACAGGGCCCAAGTTGCCTTAAAAAGTCATGGGACATCATGGTTTTTATGGTATTTACGGTGGTATTTTGTAGAATTTATCAACACAATGAAATGGCCAATTAACGAAAAACTGCCATTGAATATAAAGTAACTTGGCAAGTACTTGATTAATATTACTTTGGGCCATTTACTATACTTCCAAAAATCATGCAAAATCATGGAATTTTGGGGTAAAGCCTAAGATCATGGAAGATAAGTGAATTATACATGGAATTATAGGGAAAATCATGGAAGGTGTCTCTTGTAAAAGTCACATAAAATCATGGAAATCGTACAGGAAAATTGTAAATGTTTAGGAAAATGAGGAAATTATAGACGTAAATGCATTAAAGTCAAATTGAGAAATTCTACAGGGAAACATGTAATTGGAATTATGGAGCAAAAGGTGTACAAGTCACTAGATCAAGAAAGTAAAAAATCATGGAAAATCATGGAATTATTATTACAGGGAAATAATTTGTAATTGACTACGTTTCGGAGAGAGAGAGAGCCTGAATTAAATATATTTGGTGTGCCCGACCGGCGCGCATAACTATATTCACCTCACTATGGACCACTGATTAATATGCATTGCCGTTTATTTAGTCCATCTTCCATGTCATTGGTCTATATTAGCGATATATGTTCATTTGTGTCATTAATGTTGGTATTTTATAACAGAGATGGCGAGATATTTAGCCATAGGCAGTGTATATTATCCCACGGACGGCAAAAAATGTGACCCTTCATTCATAATGTAGGCGAGTGTCACCAAAAATGAAAATACATTTTAAGGTTTGCTGTTGGGGATCAGGGCACCTTTTGGGAGAAGAAAAGGGTGATAAAAATGACGTTGCACTAGGCAAAGTTTGGACAATCTTATTACAAAAGTACTGTAGCGTGGGACGGGTGTTGGGATATCCGGATGTCGGAATGTCGGGAAGGATGTTTGACTATCAAAGGCTTTTTTAATACGGTTCCTTGACTCACATAACCCGAGATTGTCGTTCTAACAAGCTTATTTTTCCGAATTTGCACCCAGATATGGAAATATGGGCAAAAAACATGATTTTACGTACAATACCATAGGGTGCATAATTTGGTATGACCAGGGCTGTGGCCGAGCGGATAAGGTTGGTGGCTCTAGAAGCTATGAATCTCCGAAACTGGGAGATCCAGGGTTCGAATCCCGGGTCGGGCCTAGTCAGTGTGGGTTTTTCATCCGAGAGCAATCACGGTTTTCCCATGCAAACGACTTTCTCAAATTAAATAATCCAAATGTGACTTCAAATTTATGAATTGGATGACCACCCGACGTGAAGTTGTAATTTAAAAGCCTTTGCTTCTCCCACTTTGGTGGTCCCTTAGCGTCGTAAAATGAAATAAACCTTCCAGGCAGATTATTATTATTGACATTACATTATATAGACATATTGGAGTAAGGAGATTATGACAAAACATAACTTTTACTGGCAGAACCCCTATAAATTAACTTCATTACCCCTCCTCCCCCCTAGTTTCTCCAATCAAGTACAAATAATTAAATTGAAATTAAAAAATTGTAATTCATAAACCTCAAGATTATCACATGTTCCAAATCCTGCATTGTGACGAAACTCATTTAAGACCAGTCTTAAGTCCGATACGAAGGACCGGTTTTGTGCATTTGAGTACAAGTTAAAGAGAATTACCATCCATCAACATCAGCTTATTATTTTAATGTATCGTCTGTATTAATTGACGATTTGCGTGAAACGTATATATAATTTTAAACCATACAGTGTATTTTTCCACTAATTTATATCATTTATTGTTATAAATAGTCACTGCTCAATCACTGCTCGATTGAAGGTTACAACAATATTATTTAATCATAGAATGGGCGGCACCAGGGTTTCCCCAACAAGGGAGCCAACTTTCACAGTAGTATTACAGTGAAGTTATAATATTACTGGGGGTCTGCCAGATCCCCCCTCCCTCCAGGCGCTACATGCCTGCAGCGTTCCAGACTTCTTATATATCTTCTGACGACATGGTTCCATATTCATCACCCCTCCCCCTTTTCCAAGCTGCACTGCTGGTAGTGGAGTCCAGTCAGGGCATATAAGGGATCAGAGGTTAATTATTCTGTGTGATTGATGGACAGTCGGTGGGGTTATGCAATTAAGATGATGATGATGACGGTAAGTATAGTGTACTCGTGAATACCCAAGCCATTAAGTTTTTCAGGCTATTCTGAAACCATAAGCTAACTTTGCATAATGATGCAAGAAATCTGTAATTTATAAAATTTGGTGGCTGTTTTAGTTAGAACCATTTAAAGAGAGTGATTTAGGAGAGTTGATAGGGATGGCGATTGGAGGATGATTGCTACGGATAGAGAGCGATAGAGAGCATTGACCAATGATGCGGCAGTCAGTTAGTGCATTCTTATTCACCCCTTGTTATAGGGGAACAAGATAATGATACGATAGAGAGAGATGGAGTGATGATTATGGAAGCTCACCGATTTCTGTTTTCTACTATTGTGAACAATCAATAAATGTAGCATATATGACCGCTGGAAGGTCAGGTCATACCAAAGACTTTAAAAATGGGACATGTTATGTTGCCTTCCTGTTTATTCAGCGTACAAGATTGGAGGATGGTAAGTAATCCAGTGATTCTCCGCTTGGAAGAAATCTGGGGAAGACCATATTAAACCACGGTGTAAACAAATGAGCCATCGTATAAATACTATCAACACGTTAGTCGATCGATGAGTTACATCACCAACTGTTTTTATCGTAAAGAAAAATTTGGTAAAAAGTATTATATATTTATATTATTTTTATATTTTTCTTATGACAGAGGGTGAAGCCCCGGAAGATGAACTGAACAAACCGTTTGGTAAGTTAAGTAGTTAGTCTCTTCTAGCAGGCTTTACAGGACCAGGTGTTTTATTATGAACATAGAATAGTTAGTCTCTTTTAGCAGGCTTTATAGGACCAGGTGTTGTATAATGAACATAGAATCGTGGTATTTATACGATTGAGCTCTAAAATTTGAAATGGTTTAGTGAATAATCGTGACTACCACTCTCAAAAATGGCCAAAGTGCACCGTAGCAAGCAATATTAGGCCTATTGGGCAAATTATGGACATTTTTACTTATTATAATATTGGTTTCCATATTCAGCACCAGCAACTTTATTTTTTTCACTTTTTAGTACTTCTTTGACAAACAACGTTTTATTGAAATAACAGCAACATTACTATCATCAACAAAATATAGATGACGTTTATTAGGAAAATATAATATTATTCAAAATTAAATTGATGTGAGTGTAATTTCAACAACTGAACCCATGGAAGCCAATATTTCATCCAATGTGTGATACTCTCATTAATGATATATGTGATCTGGTACCACAATAACAGCGTAAAGTAATTTTTTGAGAAATTAATTTATTGGATATTTAAATTCTATTGCTCAATACCTTTAAGATGGTATACAATATTTCGGGTCTAGCATGAATAATCACTCAATAACAATAACTTCAAATTGGTGAAACGTAAACTACAATACTGAGATAAACGCGTTTGAAACATAGCGCCTGCTTTAGTAAATAGTGTTTTATTTCATATAACCATTGTTTCAAAAATCAGGTAAATTTCTTTATTTTTTTAACTGTTAAATAATCCATGTATCTCAAAATCGTCTGTATTTCAAAATGAACAGTCGCGACTTTACGCCGCTTTCGTCGTACTAGTATACATACAGTCTGCCTTTCGGTGATGGAATGTTTCTTAACTATTTACTCTAAGAATGTGCCGTTTTTCTAAAATAAAGCGTTGGATATGTGATCGCAAGGTTAGGAGTTTGATAATGATATTATTGCAGTGGCCCTAACTGGTATGGTAATTATTTGGGTGGCTCATGTAACCGCTGAGTTGAAGAGGGCCAGGAAACTTATTCATTCATTAATTCATTATATTCATTATGGCTCCCATTTTTTATTGATGCGCAGAGTACAATATGAGTTTCTTTGAATGTATACAATACAATGCAGTATATAAGTAAAAGTGTATAAACCATGAATTAATTAGTATAGTGGTGTGCAGCCAAAAGAAGTTGTATACTTTCCGAGTTTGGTCATGATTGTATGACATTTAATATATTCATACCATATTCGTGTTCACGTAACACACCATTATTTATTTCATGTACAGGCATACAGCCACAAGTTGACCAGTTGTTTGTTCCCGATTGTATTTAACATATTCATATTCATATAATAATATATTCATATAAAACATTCATATATTCATATAAAACTTTCATATTCATATAATATATTCATCATTATTTATTTCACCTACAGGCAAACAGCCAGAGGTTGACCACGATGGTTGCGAAATAGCCAGGACCGGTAAGTCATGAGTAAAAGTTGAAATATTATTTTGTGAGTCGTAATAAATGTTACAACATGATATTTATTATGACATTTGCTTTCATTATGTAAAATGCATATTTTAGCTCATGAATTGTGTTGTTTTTGTAAAGTTTTGATATGGAAGCCGACACATAATGTGACTGTCTACCATGATAGGGCTGTAAAGTCGCAACATGCTATATGTGGCCCGTTCTATCAAGACAAGGGATGTTGACAAAAAGTCATAAATTAAATTGAGGTGGTTTCTACCATTAAAATGGTTCAAAAATCAAGTGAGTGGGATGTTCCTTCGTTGAGTTATCAAAATTCATAAATATCACTTGTATCCTTATTTACAAATGTTAATTTTGAGAAAAATTACAATGACAATGTAACAACTGAGCTAGTTGTGGGACTAAATCATTGAAAAAATTGCCTCAAAAATATTATTTTTTCATTTTTCCATATTCAAACTTACAGAAACTAAAATATGCACATTAATAATTATTTTTGTCACAATATTTTTTCTCACTTTTTTACATTTAAAAAAATCAGTTAAATTGCTCATTATGTAAAACAAATTATATATCTATCCCTAGTTTTGATAGAATGGATCACATATTATGTTAACTGTATTGTTGTTTACGTTGATATGTACGCATAGACATGACCTCGCAGTATGTAACTGGACTGCTGGATATCGAAACATCCGGACACATGCATTATTTGAAAGCTGAAAATGAGCTCTATTCAGAAATGCAGAAACCTCAGAATCGTATGTTGCGACTTTACAGCACTTTGATGGTGGGTTGTACCATATGTGATGCACCATGGCAGGGAACAGTGGCTAAGTGGTCTGCTTGCACTACAGAAACCGGAGCTAAGCACCGGCACCTTATGGTCCCGAGGAGGGGGATTTAGCTATGGCTGAGATCAGTTATTATGTCGGCCCTTGATCATGCTGAGACATTAGTGTCAAAAGAAAGAGGAGGGCCATTGGCTTTATTTTATACCAAGTCAAGACAATTATTATTGTTCTAAGTTAATAAATTTATTAATGGAATTTGTCATTTTCAATTGAGTTGGTCATATTCAATTGCACAAGTGATCTATTTTGGAGGAAAACCTCTCATATCTCAAAATGAAAAATTACATAATATCCGATACCCAAAATTTTGGTAACATAGCAAAATGAAGTATTCCTGATTTTGGTAACAAACTAATATTAATTGTTAAGGCAAACCATGAATATTGTATAGTGACCATAGGATGTTTTGGGAAGAAATATTAGAAACGTGATTGTATCATCTCTTGTCTGAATGTTTTACAATGAAACAAAGTTCATCTTCCTTTGTGTGCATTGACCTTGTAATTACAAGGTTTCTGGTTAGATACCTGGGCGTTGTTGTCTACATTCCATTGTCTCTAACTGGTGTAGCTTTGGGAGGCTAATTGTTGTAAATCTAGCAGATAATTCAATATACATGCATCAGTATCATACCCACCACACTATCTGTCTAAATAACTGTGTAGCACAGTGCCACTGCTTACCACCAAATTGGAAAGTTCAATATCCCACATGGCCTTGATCAAGACTACCCATAACTCATGATACCGAACCCATGATAATTAATCAAGTCAAGTGTCCATTGGATTTGGAGAATAACAAACACTCCAGTAGTCCATTAATTTGAATATATCTTAACCACTGTTGTTAGAAATCAGCCGGGAAAGACAAGCAACCAATAAATAATTTACTTTTTCCCATTCTCAACAGAAACAACGAAACCAAAAATAGCCGCCAGAAGGAAGCGAGAAGGTAACATTAAAATTGTTTGATATTATAATGTTTTAATTTTCCTACGTTTCAATATCGGTATTTCCTGTATGAATTCTCACATGTAATCTTAAAGGGGTATTTACCACTGAAATATTGTCTTAAATAATAAAATCATCTATAATATGCTGCAAACAGCGTCGTAATAGCCCTTATACTTTTTGAGATATAAGTAATTGAAGTTTCAACTTGAAAGATATACAGGAAATTGGGTTGAAGTAAGTATAATTATGACATCATCGGTCCTCTACACACTCAAATGCTTATGTATTTCTATATAATATATATCAGTATATAACTGTATTTTTTCAAATAATTTCATACTATTCACTATAAATTTCTATTTTGGTTATTATATTTGTGTAAAACTATTAAGAGTAAATAAATACATGTATGTGTAGTATAAAAGGAAAGGTATTGGGTAAAGAAAATGTCCAAAGGCTTATTGTTTCTCAATTTTCTAAGTACGTCTACGCAGTCAAGGAATACCAACCAGATTGGAAATTTATTTTAGCTGCCTCATTGTGGGTCCAAAACACTCATTTTATACAAAAAATACAGTGACTTTTTGGATAATATTTTAAGAATGATGAAAGAACACAACCTTGTTTGGTAGATATTTTCTTTATAGCTTACTAAGATAATCTGTATACAGCATCATGTAGTTAAAGTATATTATTACCTATATTGGCGCCCAACGTAATTACGATTATCAGCCAACCTGACTACGATTGACATACTAAATTAAGTCTCACACATTTTATTGTAATTTTAACTTCTTTGACACAAACAAAATTTGATAAAAAATAACAGCAACATTATTATTATAATAATAAAAAATTATGTTGAAACATTTGTTACGAAAATATACATAAGTTTCCATACTATGGAATTACTAACGTTGCATACAATATGGTTAACAATAAATTAATGCAAGTGTAATTTCAATAACTGAAACCATGAAAATCAATATTTTATCCAGTCTGACACACTCATGTTTTGATATAAAATGTCTTTGCAATAGAAATTATTATCTCCAATATATATTGTATACACAATCTTCTTCTCTTTGCTTTTTAATTTAACTAAAATAATAATTAGGTCTATCGGTCACAAGCAAAGTCTCCATCAACTGATTACATATTTATTATTATTTTTATTCTTGACAGTGAAATCACATTCCAGGAGACGACGACAGGGTGAGTCAATTTATTAAAAGTCTATATTATATGGCTTTATCAAATTCCTTACCCGTTATCCATTCATACCTGAATGCAGAGTTGGCGCTAGAAGCACGATCGCATATTGTGCGTCGTTATTGGTGAAATTTCCCACCACTTCAAAAAGAAAAGGGAGAAATCCCCCTTCAATTTTAAGGAAAGGGGGAATTCCTTCCATTTTTGCTGGCTGTTTTCATTTTGGTTTTCAGAGTATTATTTGTCATATCGCGTGTTCAGGTTATTGTTTGCGGTAAATGAAAGTCTAGTTAGAGAGTTAATCGGACCACACTTTCGTACTAATGAGTGAGGTTTCTGATATTATTATTTCTATGCACAGTCAATGCTGTGCAAACGAATTATGAGTTAAGAAATATACTGCAGTTAGTTGACTATTTTTGGTGAATAAGCTGTCAAATAATTGCCTAGGCAAAGTCACATCTTTTTATCCTACAAAATTTTAGAGTCAAAGCGGTTTATGACTCACCAATTCTTGTCCAAAGGTAAATTTCCATGTTTTATCATATGTTTAGTAAAAAAATGTGAAACTTTAAGAAAATTTACTTGTACTGTATCTACGCTCCTTTATTACATAAATAACAGATCGCATGTCACTGTGACACCCTACTAGCCAATCAGAATACCGTCTTTGCCATAATGGAGAATTGGTGATTGCAGAATTGTAGACTGTTTGTTAGTACTGCACATATATCATGTTATACTAACTTAATAAATGCAATCAAGGTTATCCGGTTAGCCAAGTTGATAGCGCATTGGACTTGTGATCGCAAGGTTATGAGTTCGGTATACTTAATAAACGTAATTAATCCATTCTTGAATGCCTTATTTTACATTTCCCAGCTCCCGGCACTGCCGATGAAGCACCGGTAACGACCTGCCCAGCCGGCATGTTCTTGATAACCGCCGGCAAGGGATGCCAGATTACCTGCGATGATCGCAGCGGCACAGAGAACTGTCAACGCAATGTGTTTATACAGACGTGTGTGTGCCCACGAGGTCCCAAGTCAATCCTACTGGACAATGCCTGTGTCTCCGCAGAGGAATGTGGCTGTGTGGCACCGGACGGCAGCAGGATGCAGGTACAGTCACAGTGCTCATGAATATTCATAGTGATGTATGTCAAATTGATGAATATTTAGATTAATGTATATGTCAAATTGGGAAAAAAAAGTCCTAAATCAATTCTGCTTGATAATGGCTGTGTCTCCGCAGAGGAATGTGGCTGTGTGGCACCGGACGGCAGCAGGATGCAGGTACAGTCGCAGTGCTCATGAATATTCATAGTGATGTATGTCAAGTTGGTGAATATTTATGCAAAATTGATGAATATTTAGACTAATGTATATGTCAAATTGATGAGTATTTATGGTAATGCATATAAAATGTATGAATATTTATTACCTACTAATATTACTAAATAATTCAGTAATATTTCTTTGTAACAAATATAGTAACTGTTAAACATATCTCCATGGTAAGTTGATAAACACATCGCTGAATGACTTGATATATGCGAGATACAATTTTTTACATCTAGCTATATCTGTGATAATTTTGATGAGACTTGTGAATCTAGATAACATTCTTCACAGCAATGAAACTTCTTGGGATATTAAATTCTTGTCTTTTTTCCATTTTACAATTTCTCCTTGTAGCCCGGAGACAATTTTGACAAGACCTGTTAATCTAGATACCATTCTTCGCATCATTTTAACTGTTTGAGAGATATAATTAGTGATAATTTTTCCTTTTCACAATTTCCCCTTGTAGCCCGGAGACACCCATACCTCCAATAATTTTGACAAGACCTGCATATGATTTTGATACCATTCTTTGCATCATTTTAACTTTTTGAGAGAAACATTTCCAGTCATTTTTCCATTTTACAATTTCCCCTGTAGAACGGAGATACCTACATCTGCAACAATTTTGACATGACCTGTGAATCTAGATAACATTTTCTTCGCATCAATTTAACTTTTTGAGAGATAATGATACAATTCTGATATTTTTTCTATTTTACAATTTCTCGTTATAGCCCGGAGATATTTATATCACCGACAATTGTGACAAGGCTTGTGAATCTTTGGCAGCAAGTTAACATTCTGAGAGATACAATTTTCATCCTATTTCCATTTTACAATTTCTTCTTGTAGCCCGGAGACGATTATATCTCTGATACTTGTGATGAGACTTGTGAATGCGCTGTCGGCGATTCAACAGCAATCTGTCAAACTCAAGCATGTCATGCCAAGGCTCAGTGTACACTGATAGATGGTACTAAGAAGTGCCGCTGTATTAATGGATACACTGGAGATGGAATGACCTGCACAGGAAGTAAGTATTGACCTGCACAGGAAGTAAGTAATGACCTGCACAGGAAGTAAGTATTGACATGAACAGGAAGTAAGTATTGACCTGCACAGGAAGTTAGTATTGACCTACACAGGAAGTTAGTATTGACATACACAGGAAGTTAGTATTGACCTACACAGGAAGTAAGTATTGACCTGAACAGGAAGTAAGTATTGACCTTCACAGAAAGTAAGTAATGACCTACACAGGAAGTAAGTATTGACCTACACAGAAAGTATGTCATGCCAAGGCTCAGTGTACACTGGTGGATGGTACTAAGCAATGCCGCTGTATTAATGGATATACTGGAGATGGAATGACCTGCACAGGAAGTTAAACTTATGATCGTAAAGGTCAGGAATTAAAATTTGGAGTGATGATGATTATATTCCAGTGGCTCTAACTGGTATATGAAAGGCTTTGGGTGGTTTATAGAACTATTGACCTGCACAGGAAGTAAATAATGACCTACACAGGAAGTAAACAATGATCTGTACAGGAAGCAAGTAATAATATGCACATGAGCAAATGTATGGCTAAAGTGACCTTTGACCTTATGCAAGTTGTAAGTAACCGTGAAAATCGCCGTTAGCATTTT
>JAODAI010038234.1:0-12410 GCA_027575025.1 Scotoplanes globosa | reverse complement strand
CATTTTACCCTGACAGAAGGTGTCCCGTCTCCCAGGACGTTTCCACCAATTCATCATTCTTGTATATTAAAAGGGAAAATTATCGGGATGTCCTGGCTAATAGATGTTCTATGCTGTACAGTATGATGATTCAGCTTGATAATTATGTGGCTTCGGCCAGCGCAGTTTATTTCGACAATCTATAATTTTCTATATCGATCCCAAACTGTTGTAATAAGCAACGACGGCACCAAGATTTCCCAGACAGGGAAGGACCAGGCACACAATTTTTCACTGTATTTCAATATTTATGTAGCAAAAATTCCATGACCCACCATTTTACCCTGACTGAAGGTGTCCTCCTGTCTCCCAGGACGTTTCCACCAATTCATCATTCTTGTATATTAAAAAGTGGAAACGCTCGGGATGTCCCGGCTAATAGATGGTGTATTTTGCTGTACAGTATGATGATTCAGCTCGATAATTATGTGGCTTCGGCAAGCGAAGTTTATTTTGACAATCTGTAATTTTCTATACCGTTCCCAAAACTGTTGTAATAATCAAGATTTCCCTGACGGGGAAGCTCCGGACACACAATTTTCACTGTACAGATCGACCTTCACATATGAGAATACCAGGAGAGCTGTTTTTTCAGCTCCTGGGAGATTAAGGAGAGCTTTTCGCTTTCCTGAACATGTCACACATTTTTTCGGAGTCTATTTTTCTAGCACAAAAGGGCTAAATGTAATATATATATCATTAATATTTATTTTATTTTATAGGAGAGCAATCAATTGCTCTCCTGAGCACTTTTTCGGAGCTCCTTATAAATGAAGGCGTGACTGTATTTCAATATTTATGTAGCAAAAATGCCTTGATCCACTATTTTACCCCGACTGTGACCCCCCTCACCAGAGCATCCCCGCTGTTGCCAGCCTTGTTACTGACGGTCAGCCACTATAAACTGTAGTGTACGATGTACACAAACTGTGAGACTGGAGACTGGATATCGTACATGTTTCAAGTCCATATATAGTCAGGGCTGTTAGGGATATTTTGGTTCAATTTCTTCTAAAAGCACCAAATTTGGCAGAGATGTTGCCCATATCATACTTTTTTGATTTTGGGTGGATGCCAAGAAGGGCGCCCTCTATTACGGCCATAATTGAGAAATCCATGTGGATGAAGTCAAAACTTGTCCAAAAATGTTCAAAAGGTATTTTTACTGACAAGGGCATACTTTTGAAAGTAATGTCTGATACATAATTCTTGTACAACCTGACTTGTACTTTGTGACGTCAGCAATATGGTTTCATTTATGATTCTAGCCATTTTAGATTCCAACTTGTGATTTCGGTGGCGGCCATTTTGGATTTCTCAATTATGGCCGTTATGGAGGGCGCCCTTCTTGGCATCCACCAAAAATCAAAAAAATATGCTATGGGCAACATCTCTGCCAAATTTGGTACTTTTAGAAGAAATTGAAGCTGACTATTAACTGCTGACGCAGGGTCCACCGGTGCTGTGGTGTTGTAGAGATGAAACATGTGTAATGTATGTATATGTACGGTCTCCATGACAACTGTGGTTCAGGTACGTCGACTGCTACGTCGATGCAACATTGTTGAATAGAGGAAATGCACTTTGAAATTAGCAGTAGACCCATTATAAAATATGAACACCCACGGGTAATAATAAATAATAATAATATACAGCACTTGTCATGCGCCATCTATCTAGCAAACTATTCCGAGGCACAGCACAATTATTACCCCAGTAATTGATGAACTCGTCGAACCCACACACCACACAAGCGTGGGTACATAAGGATAGGCAGCAGCAGAACAGCGCCAGGTTGACATAGCTTCACCTCGTAGGTTCCCAATTACACACCTGGGTAAAGTGAAGCAATCAAGATAACGTGCCTTGCCCAAGGACACACGCCAAGATAATGACCAGCAGTGCCGGGAACCGAACCCGCGTCATCACAGTCACGAGCCCTTGCCCTTGCAACGCTGAGATTCGAAACAGGGACATTACGGTCTCGATTCCGACACCCTAACCACTGGGCTATCTCGACTTCTCTAGCCACCACTGATTGGCTGATAAACATAATTAGACTACAATGATTGGGTTGTTGATAACAATAATAACAACTTGAAAACACCCCGGCATTCCGTGTAGAACCTATATAACCTACTATGCGGCCAACAATGTTAAGATATTGGACCGTGTCGAGGTCACATCACGTCGTGGCTTTTATAGTATCGCGGAAAATAATATAATTGTTGATCACGTTAAGAACAAAAAGACAGCTTATGAAATTTAATATTTTTATTTTTAGATATCCAGTGAGAGGCAGTCATGCATGTATTACATATGTTTTTTACATATACCGTGAATTGTATAGTGTATTCTTGTATACGTATAGTATAGACCTATCCCTCAATGTATTAGTCCTACTATGCGGACAAAAATAGTTAACCCTCATCGTGCTGAATTGTTACGAGGGCGTATTCTAAGAAGGGACTTTCAGTGACGCATAACACTGTAACTAAAAGTATAGCCGAAGTAAATTTGGTATTGTTGCATAGCGCCATAAATTCTTTTAAAACTCTCAATTTGTCAGTCAATTATATTGTTTAATATTGGCGCAGTCCATGTCTAAAGATCGCACGGAGTGCGCCCTATTTGGTGCAATATTGCACCGCTCGCATGATGAGGGTTAAGATATTGGACCGTGTCGAGGTCACACACGTCATCGATATTATAGTACAGTGGAAAATAAATAATATTGTTGATCACGTTACGAACAAAAGACGGTTTATGAAATTTTATATTTTTAGTTTTAAATATGCATTGAGAGGCATTATGACCCAGTCATGTATTACATATTTGGTTATATATATATACCGTGAATTGCACAGTACATTGTTGTATACATATTGCAGTAATAGTACAGGCCTATCCATCAGTGTATTGGGAACCATCTTACAGTAACGAACTTATGTGTATAATTGTATCTATATAATAGTAAATTCTGCTACATGATATAGTAACGTGTAGGTTTGCATAAAATGTATTACACTTTTATGATTTTTATCGACAATTTTTTTTAAATACGATTTTCCTCCATTTTGTCCAATATGAAAAAAATAACGATAGTCAACCAATTCAAAAGTAGGCCTAAGCAAGTTAAAAATGGAAAATATAAACGTAATATTTTTTTATAAAAATAACATCAATTTAACGAAATAATGTCTTTATCTCAAAGTGAAGATTACCAGTGTAACAATTGCAAAAGTCCCCAGTGGGAAAAATTCCCCTGGACTAAATGCAGTAGGATATACAGTCCCCCTATGAGAGAATAGTTCGGGGGACTAATGCCACTTTCGTACGACATTGGGAAAAGCCCCCTGTGGGAGAAGTCTCCCCACCCCAAAGATACGTGATTGATGATGATGATAATAATAATAATAATGAATATTTATAATACGCCTGTATCCGTCAAAAAGACGCACAGGGCGCAGGGACAACACAGTGCAATGAAAAAGAAATTAAAGCTTTCTCATCAAATAATACTGACATTTACGAGTTCATTGTTAAGTGGATTGTACCGCTTTCTTGTGGGGGCCAAAGTATTAGTAGCTCACCTAAAAGTTGTTTTATATATCACTCAATAAAGTAGCGTTGATTGATTATGTTTCAGTCATTCAAAAAATTACGAAAATCCTCATAGACGCCTCTGAAATGTGTTCAGCTCACGGCCTAAATGTGGATTGATCAACAGTCTAATTTGCTGTACATATAATAATTTCTGGACATCATTATGTCAACAAGCGTATTGCTACACTTTGTGACCGACTAAACATTGATGTTATTGACAATTCTAACATATATTGTGCCATGCTTGCAGCAGATGGTGTCCATTTGAACTATAATGGAACTTGGGTGTAATAATCAGCTTGGGTGTAATTTCCTCAGCTATCTGAATAATGTAAGTTGTCCAAAACGTAGATCTATTACTGCAGAACAACATTTTCGCCAGGCTAAGACAGATTGGAGAAAGTGGCTGCGAACAGTAGCAAGCATCTGCAACGACCACCATTAGATGGTGGTTCTAGGAATATTCCTGGACGTATTACATCAAGCAGTTATAGACAATCGTATACTAAAATTCGATCAACTATAAATACAAATAATTTAAATTTCAATTAACTCTACTCTACACCTTCCTCATATGTCAGTTATAATATTTCAACTTCCTCTGTTCTAATTAATGCTAGAACTTGTATTAAGTGCTGTAATATTTGATTTATTAACCAGTTACAATATTGATATTCTCGCAGTTACCGATACATGGTTACGTGAGGATGATAGGGCGGTAATTCATGATATTACCCCGCCTGGATATGTATTTACTCATGTTCCTAGGATGAATCGGAGAGTTGGTGGTATTGGTGTACGTTGTAATATCTCTGTTAAAAAAAACACACACAAATATCAGTCTTTTGAATATATGGAATTATATATTGAATCTATTAGACTTATACTTGTTATTATATACCGGCCACCATCCACTATTTCTAGCATACATACGTTTTATGGTGAATTTGATACATTTTTACAATATGTTAATGTTCACGCTATTGGCAATACTATTTTTGACTGGTGATTTTAATTTTCATCTTGATAATGAGGCTGATGGTAATACTAAAAAAAGTCATTGATATTTGTTCGGCCTACAATATGACTCAGCATGTAAAATCAGCCACGCACAAAACGGCCATATTCTTAACTTAATTATAACGTGTTCTGATTTAGAAAATATTGTTCACAATGTAGATGTACTTGATGTTGTAATTTCTGATCATCACGCTGTTTTTTGTGCTATATATGGCAACCAGGGGTAATTTTGTAATTCCAAAACTACATCTTTCAGGAAAATAAAGTCAAATGACGTTGATGCTTTTAAGAAAGACATTATTAGAGTAACATTTCCCCGATTGGCGATTTATCAATTGATGAGTTAGTTTCAAATTATAACCACGTTTTGTCTGATTTATTGGACCGTCATGCTCCAGTTATTAATAAAAAAAATATTCGCTGAAGGTGCATTGTGCGCCTTGGTTCAATGGACACATGTTAAATGCTAAAAGACAAAGGAGTTGTGCTGAATGTCAATGGAGAAAGATTCAACTTGCTCTACACAAATAAATGTTTTTCAACACTGTCATATTGTGAGATCCCTTATTACTATGCTAAAGCGATACTTGTTTCATGATCAAATCAAAAAACAATGCAAATAACCACTGTAAACTCTTTAATAATATTAGTGGTTTCGTCAAAACTCCTACTAATTCTTTCACTTTTCTTATTAATTAAACAACATAACATAGCAGACAAATTTAGTATTTTTTCCAGGAAAAAAATGCTACTATTCATTCAGAATTTTTCCATTAATCCTCTTATTAGTGATCAGTCTTCTTATAATCGCTCTAATTCATATCAAATTTGCTGTACTTTTCAGTTAGTAACCGAGGAGGATAACAAACAATTTGAGAAAAAATGCAACAAAGACTAGCAGAGCTTATCCGGTGCCAACCGATCTTGTTAAGATTTGTTATAATGTCCTTTGCCTTTAATTACTCGAATTGTTAACTAATTTAAGTTTGTCTAGTGATACTGTTCCTACTGCATTTATGTTTGCAATAATTACTCAAGTAATCAAGAAGATAAAAGGTGATATTGATTCACTTTCAAATTATCGTCCAATCTCTAATTTGCCATTTCTGTCAAAGCTACTCTCAGTTTCAACTTCATCGTGAGGACAGTAGTATTCTAGAGCCGTTCCAATCTGCATATAAACGTGGCCACTATATTCAAACTGCCCTTACTCGTATTAATAATGATATTATGACATCAGTTGATACGGCAAACTTGTACTTCTTGTCCTACTTGATTTATCTGCAGCATTTGACACAGTTCATCATGTTTTGTTATTATCTCTTCTTAATAATTATTATTCTGTTTCAGGTGCTGATCATGCCTGGTTTGCTTCTTATTTAGCTAATCGTTCAAAAAGTGTGTACTATGGTGGCAACAATTCAAAGTCTAAGGAAATTATTTACGAAGTACCACAAGGTTCTGTGTTCGGGTTTATATTGTTTTCACGTTACATTAAAGGGGTGGCGGCACTATTCGTAAGAATCGTATCACTTTTCATCAATATGCTGATAATACGCAATTATACATCTCATTTAATTAATGTGATATATTATCTGCTTTCGATAAAATGGAGTGTTGTATTCGTGATCTTTTTCAATGGATGAATAATCACAAGTTAAAACTTACCATAGGAAAAACAGAATATATCGTTTTTCGCTCCAAATTTAATAATTCTACCATTGAAATTTCATTTCTGGTTGTTAATGGACATCATGTTAAGGTTTCCGATAAATTACGTAACCTTGGTGCATTGTTTGATAACATATTATCTTGGAATTATTATATTTTGCTAATATGCAGCTTAAAAATATTTTGTATAACAGGAAATTTCATGATCAAAAGAGTGCGGAAATTTGAATTCATGGGTTTGTTTCTTGAAAGCTTGATTTTTGTAACTCTCCTTTGTATGAATTATCAAAACAGATTTTTAGGCTTATTTTTTTTTTTAAATACAGCTGCACCTATTATTACAAAATCTTCTAGACGTAATCATATTACACCAGCACTTTATTAACTACACTGGTTTCCTTTTAAGTCCCGCATTGTCTTCAAACTCATTGTTATTACCTTTTTGGGGCTTATATTTAACCAGCCGCTTTATATTGGTGAACTGATTCGTTCTTATAAACCTCCTCGCAACTTGAGCTCTACTGGTAAAAATAACATAGTATAACCACTTTATAATATTAATTGCTATGGCATAAAATGTTTTGCATTTGCAGCTGCCACACTTTAGAATTAATTAACAGACAGTGTCAAATCATGTGATACAGTGGTCCGTTTTAAGAAGTATCTTAAGATTCATCTTTGACACTTCATTATGATTACTACATTTTTAATTATAGTAATTCATTTAATTATAGTAATGGAAGTGATTAGCAGGAAATTCACTACTAAGGACGCCATACGAAAGCGATCTGTTATTAATTATGTAATAGGTTTTGGTATAGTGGATGTATTTATATATGGGTTACGTATATATGGGTATGATACGACGGATGTTCTGTCAGTGGGCTCCCAGTTTGAGTATTTGACCTCAAATGACCTTTGACCTCCAACAAAAATAACACATTTATTGCATGCATTCGGGTCAAACTTCATGTCAAGTTCGAACGTTGTCGAAGTTTTACTTTTCGAGAAAATGTATTTACAAGCCATATACTAGGCTATATCTGTACTTTAGTTATAAGGACCTGACAACACTTTAGTCTTGATGAAGACGTTCTTAAACAAAATGACGTTTTAAAATTGGCAACTTCAAACTTTAATATACTGAACACGCACTGGCCGATTTGACTATAATTTAAAGCATTTTGTAGATAATTTTCTGCTCTATAATATCAACTAACATTAGCAACAAACTTGGTGTGTTCTTCGAACGGCTTCTGCATTGGTGGTCACGCCATTGGAAAACATCAACGTGTAACATCGCAGTTATTGCGTACATCAAATCAGTAACGCGTACCAAGTCTGCAATGTGACACTACGTTGCTGTAATACGACGCCGTGTGCAAAACTTACTTTATACTGCCACGAAGCCTGATCATTGTTATTTTATTGTCTTCCAGGGTCCGAACAATTGGATCAGGTTCTGACTATTTTGTTGAGTACTGGGATGTTTATTGGCGGGTTTTGTGGACTTGTGCTGGACAATACTATTCCAGGTATTATTTTTGAATTAACGTTAATATGAGTTATACCTATGTAATATATATATATCTACATACAAGCCTACCTTAATAGGCCTTGATACAAAAATAGATTGTATTATTTTACATGCGATAGATATACTAGTTTATGTGTACTATATTGTCCAATATAACTATATAATATTCAAGCACGCACCTCCATTGACGTGTGTATGAACATAACGATAAGCAGTATATATTTTAAATGGCTAAATTGTTTCATATTACGCAATGATTCGGTCTCATAATTCGGTGTTGCACCGATGATCTGAAATGAGGAAAACGGTACTGATACCGTTGTCTAAATATTGTTTATTATGCATTACTTATATATAACCTATATATGGTGTACTGTATTTGTTTATATGATATTTATATGTATGCATAATACTTATATTGTCTCTCTCTACCTCATGAATCCCTAACAAGGGGTGAGGAAGAATACTCTAACTAATAGCCGCATCAGTGGTCAACGCTCCCCATCTACCTCTATCCAAAGTCATGATCCTCCAATCTCCCCCAGCGCGCCTGAAACCCTTTCAGCACAGTCCTTCCATGCATCTCAATCGCTGCCTCCCCTTACCCCTCCTATACCAATACAAGGAATTAATAGGTTTCCTGGCCCTTTTCAACGCAGTGGTTATATGAGCCACCCAAAGCGTTTGATATACCAGTTAGAGCCACTGGAATATAATCATCGTCAGCTTCCATGTGCGACATCGCCATTTTGAGGAGCGGCTCTTCATCCATGCGTTCTACATGACCAGTCCATCTCATACACCCCTAATCAACATCTCGGTAAGACTCCTAGTCATCCCATTATCATCCCTTACATCAACTAACCTTATTCTCTGTACCCGCTTAACCTCCGCGATTATTATTATTCAGTTATTGTCACGCACTTGAAGACGTTGTTGCTGAGTAATATACTGAGTCACAGTTTCAAGCCCGGAAATACATGCTGGAATAACACATGCTTCCAAAATTGTCCCTTTTAATTTCTTTGAAATGTGCCATAACCCCGCTATATTCATCCAGGCTAATGCCCGGATTTATTTTTTTGCCGCTACTCCCCATCAGAACAACCGTTACCAGATATCAACCCCGAGGTATGCAAAACTATCCCACTGATTAATTCCTTTGCCTGCTAGGTTTATACTCAACTCCTGTCGCTGCGCACCCACCGACAATATCTCCGTCTTACCAAGGCTCATACGTAGCACATATCTATCAAATAAATTATTCCACTCTATCAAAACCTCCTATAACTGTTGCTTGCTGTCCATAACTACTGCCAGGTCGTCGGAATATAATCTATTTTGCAAGACGTTCTTAATACTGACTTTCCTGATAATCAATTTCATTACCCTAGTGAAAAGTAGAGAACTTAGCGCACTACTCTGTCTTTAGTCCAATATTTACTCCAAACTCTTCTGACATCATGGAACCAACCACAATCATACCTTTTCACCTTCATAAAACCCTTTACCATCACAACTTCCGCTTCCGGAATCCCCATCCATCTCAATGCAGACATTACTAATTCCCTTGCAACGGTATTGTAAGCTTTCCACAAATCCACAAAACCAAATATCATACACCCCGTGGCCTGCAATCTCTTTTCAACGTGCTACTTAAGTGAGAATATACCACCACCTGTCCCTCTTCCCCTCCGGAATCACTGCTGTTCCTCTTCAATCCTGTTTAATTATTATATCCAACATCCTTTCCAGTAGCTTAAGACTTGCTCTAACAATGTGATACTTCGATACTTTCCAGGGTCACGAATGTCCAAGTTCCGCTTCTAAATGGGCACAGAAAGGCCAGTCTGCTAATCACTAGGTATTTCCCCTCCTTCAAACATAGCTTAAACAATATCCCTAGCCACTTAACACCCACCTTCCATGTGATTACATACATATCCACCTGCATTTCATCCAATCCCGCAGTCTTATCCTGCTTCATCCTCCTAGAGAGAGCCCAAACCATTTCCAACTCCGAAATATCTTCCACCACAATCCTACCCCTCACTGCATTATGTAAATCCAAGTCAGCATACCCTCCGAGATCTTTGAAATAATTATCCTAGACCCTAATCACCACATACTCATTGGTGATCAAGTTCCCGTCCTGGTCCTTAATAAAACTCCCCTTCCCTTCACATCTACCCCTCTTCCTTTATGTCCTGTGCCATTCTAAAGATAAGTGTCCTTCCCATGGCATCATGAAGCTGCTTAGAAATTATATATTCTATTTTAGCCCTTGATTTTTCTACCGCCCCGCAGCTGCTATCTTTTTCTGCCCCATGCAATTGTCGTAATGGTAAGTCAGGCTTTACCCCCTATCCATGATCTCCTAATTTCTTCCCCCCTCTTCGCATCCACCGCCTTCTATACCTCATTCGTCCACCATATCTGCTTTTCTTCCATGGTCCCCCACGCCTAACCGATATCTCCTTCCTCAAAGTTGCTCTGAAACTTCCAAAAGCTAACTTAAAAAAGATCCCACTCAAGTTATACACTCCCTACCTGATCTTGCAGCATCCCGAAGCTATGTGCCACGCTGTCCCAATACTCTACGGCCACATGGTTATTGCATAACCACCACTTAGTTACTTTTTGACGCAGTTCCCTCGCCGCCTTTCGCTTCTCTAAGGGTATTACGAAAACCAGAGGCGAATTAAGTTGCATAATAAGATACTCCCCAGCAATGGCATTACAATCCTCAACGCTCCACAATTGCTCCTTCCTAAATACTGACAAAATCCACATCAGCTTTGCGTGTAGCACTCCTATATGAACTTTTGTGACTGGATCTCTTTTGGAAAAATGAAGCAGCCACAGCCATGTAATTGGGAAGACATAACTCCACCAGCTGGCTACCCTCCCTGTTCCTTGTATACTCCATCCAAAATTACCCACACACTCATCTTCACTCATCCATCTAACCCCAACATGGTCTTTAAAATCCCCCAAGCTAAACACAACATGGTATCCCCCTCCACTAGACCCATCATCCTTTCCAGCACATCCATAAAGGATATCGTACCTGCTTCCATCCTACCAGTTTGTGGGCGGTGGACAGACATAATTCGTATTCGTTTATTGATTTGTTCTACACAACATATCATAATATCAGTGAATCACGTGAGTAACTAAATTATAATAATATAATGTGAATAATAAGTTTCCCTACTTCCTTACTTATTATATGGATTATTATTATTTTCCAATTTCTCTACTTTAAATAAAACTTTCCCTTTATTTCATGCACCATTATTAGCCTCCAACAAAGAAAGAGGTATACTAGATCTAACTAGCACGGTATTACCGGACATTAACGACAATCATTCAGGAGACAGTGATGCCAATGTTGTTATAACGAACGACCCGTACTCCGTACCAAGCTTAGAATTCATGAATCGATGGTCTTTCACAAGATTCTTGCCCATATGCCCATCGTACAAAGGATTCAATCTCTGTCAGATACCTCGGATAAGAAAGGGATATCGTAAGTATTCGACTTTTCATGTCGTTCTTATAAACTTTAAATCATCAATATTCACTGAAACATAATTATGTTCATATACAAACACCCCAATAAATTATTAGTAAGTATTTCAAATTATGACTATTTCATGATTTGGATATTAACCGTAATTACGATAGCAAAGGGTGATGTCGTTTTTTATGCTAAGGACAATATAACATGAAAAAGGGAAATTTATTCCAAATTACAAATCTTTACAATGTACGTTAATTTATTGAAATTATATAATACAAAGTACATTTAACACTTCCATTGCATTGATGCATGTGTTATTTGTCGACCTTGCACAAAATTATGCTACATACTGTCCGATTTTATTGACTTTTTAATTACTTAACTAATATTTCTAAGAATTAAGCTTTCTTTTATGGGATTTTAATATAGACTTAATAAGAGGGCGGTGGGTAAGAAGAGAGAGGTCTGGAAGAAATTAGAAGAGGCCATGGATTGTGGGTTACAACCGGAGTTAGCCTTACGCTACCTTATTGTGCAGAAAAAGAAGGTAGCTGTGATATGGAATATTGCATTTATCTGAATGGTGAAGGACGGAGGAAACTTATCTTTAGGATAGCACGGGACAGGAAGAGGGCGTAGATGTTAAGAGATGCAGAGTGGTTAAGGATCCGAATGGGTGGTTATAGTCACGGACAAGGATGAGGTGAATAGGGTATGGATAACTACTTCAGAGAGCTGTATAATCAGGGAGGAGGAGCTGATCTGGATTTACCCAGCGCAGCGAGGGGTAAGATTGAGGTCGTCGAGATTTCGGACTTTGAAGTGGATTGGGCTCTGAGACGGATGAAAGGGACGAGGCTGCGGGTTTGGACGAAACGAGGGTGGACCTGTTTATTCTTACAGGGGATGTGGGTGTGAAGTAGTTAAGGAGACTGAAAAAGAAGGTAGCTGTGATATGGAATATTGCATTTATCTGAATGGTGAAGGACGGAGGAAACTTATCTTTAGGAT
>JAODAI010038123.1:0-12412 GCA_027575025.1 Scotoplanes globosa | reverse complement strand
GAAGTGTGAAAAGATGAGTCTTAAGAGACTTCTTAAAATGGACCAATGTATCACATGATTTGACACTATCTGGTAATCGGTTCCAAAGTGTTGCAGCTGCAACTGCAAAACATTTACTGCCATACCAATTGATAGTATAAAGTGGTTGTATTATTTGATCTTTAAGAGTGGATCACATAAAGTTAGTTCTGGCATATATTAAATTATAGTTAGGCAAAGGTCTACAGTATAACATTTATTTTCATTAATAAGTTCTGAAACGAATCCGCTTTAAAATAATATCAAATATGGGCCTCTATAAATAACATATTTCATTAAACAAAAAAACATATCTCTGGCTCTACCTCTTGAATTCCTAATAAAGTGTGAGGAAGTAAACATTAGCTGACAGCCGTAACTCGACCTCCCCCTTTCCATAGCCGATACCTTCCAATCGCTATCATCCCTTAGCTCTCCTAAATCCCCCTCACTACAGTCCTTCCATCTCAAACGAAGTCTCTCTCATACCCCTTACCAACAAACACGGGCAATATCGCCATTTTCGGAAGACACCCTCCATCCGTACGTTCAACATGCGCGGTCCACCTGATGCTCCACAACAACCATATATGTAAGACGCATAATCATCCCAATATCCCCCCGAATATTATCCCACCATCTCGTATATACCCGCTTACCCACTGCGATCCTCATCATCCAATTATTGCCGATTACATGGGGTCGTTGTTGCTAAGCACCAAACAGAGCCACCTCCTCAAACCCGTAAATACATGATTCACTAACACTTGTACCCAATACTTTCCCATTTTATATCTTTCAATAATTATGTCTATCTGACAAAGACTGGTAAAATTCAAAATTGGGAAGCGAAAGTTGTTGCTAAACAACTACATTGCATATGCCAGTATAGGAGTACGGTAACGTAACCAGCCAGTTCCGTTTTAATATCGGGCAAGCCACACAACGCCCACTAACTAATATACCAATGGCTTGGGTGGCTCATATACTATCGCCATTGAAAAGGGTTGTCAATGTAGGTACGATCATCCACGACAGTAACACCTATGTCATGGGTGTAGTACTTTAAAAGTTAAAGTCACTTCATGGTTATTTATTTCAATAACATTATAGCGAAAGTGTATACATGTATCCACGCCATACTACAGTATGTATAGTCCATCTGTAATACAATGACGTATCTTAAATCAAATACAGACCTTCATTTAATATTGTTTTTGTTTTATTATTTTTTTCTTGGCGTAAAATTCATCTTACTACATGTCAATATTAGTCTCAAATCGCAAAGTAGAATTAAGGTTACTTAGACGACATTATTTTACGCTGGGATCATAACCTGTCGGCGTATATATTTATTTAATTTCACGTCTTGCACACATTTTGACACAATTCTCGTCCAGATCGGACATTCCTTGTAGATGTCACATAAATTTTAAAATTGTATGTTTTAAAAGTGTACAATTATTGCATATGTTTGTTAACTAAATACTTGTGAATCAAGAGTCCATGTGTTGTAACACTGCTATATATCCATTGGTTGACATATAATACATTGTACAAGTCTGATGCTGTTGTCAGACATAGTCTATTGCATCTCGAAACAATATAATACAAAAAATGAGCCAATACAATACATAAGACATAAAACAATACATTATATAGAAGCCACCCAAAATCATCAAAAACAATGAAATACACATTAACGTAATTGTTTGATCCACAATAGTTCGGAAATGTATTCCTAGTATAGGTTTTGCCTTCCATGTGTCTTTATGTGTGGTTATAATGAAGTTACATTAGGCTCCAATTAAGATTGTATGTAATTGCAGGTATTTTAAGGAAGTAATGAGAAATAATGTATATACATTAATATTACAATTAGGTAACAACATAACAAATAATGTAATTAAGATGATTTTAACACTATGTTGTTCAGAACATGTTGTTCTATAGGCAAACCAAGATTCGAGTCATCGGATATTCCGCGGCCGAGATCCCAGTAGGATCCCCCCTCCCTCCCCACCCCCAAGGACAGGTGAACACCTAAGCGGCCATTGTAAGTTATGATTAATAATATATACTCTGTTACATTTTACATTTGTACACATTGAATTATAAATATACAGTATAATTTACGGAAGGCTCAGGAGAGTATATTGCTCTCATTAAATCTCACAGGAGCTAAATTTACAGTTCTCCTGGGATTATCATAAGCGAAGATCTGCAAACATGAAAATGGCATAGGCTTATTCAAATATAAAATGTATACACGAATATTCCCATACAAACCCTCTGAAACATAATTGATAGGACATTACTACTGATAGTATATAGCCTAATTGCCAAATCTGAGTCTAAAATCAAATAGACCATACCTGAACTTAATAACGTAAAACCATGAATGTCATATGTCGATACCCTATGTTTTAACTAAGTGATGCGTATGATAAACTAATTTGAAAACAGAAAAGGAAGAAGAAATCCGAATAATGAAAGCAAAACCCCTTAACAAAACTCAAAAACTCAAACAAAAACGGTAGGCACAGTAAATTACGGTTTGTCGGAGAGGGACATAAACAATATTTATATTGGCCTTAAGTAACCGGTGTAATAATAATTTTTCTGATATTTCAATTTTGCGCTCACTATGTTTGTTTTTAATATTTCTTGGTAATATAACAGTAATAACATGGTATTGACATTGCGTGTATACGTTCCAGACTACCGTTAACACAGTGTGTATCACGTTAGGTTAGCTACAGTCGGACTACTTACATATGAAGAACTGAGTTGCAAAAGGCCTTACATCCACTTTTTTCCAAAAATGAGTTACAAAGGGGAATCGATTGTTTGTGGACATATCTTGCATGCCGTGAAAAAATAACTGTCAAAAAGCAAATAAATTGTATAGTAAATGACATTCGAAAATATCATTGTATTGCAAAAATCTTATATCCAACTGGGTTTTCCATGCAAAAATCCTACATCCATTAATTTTATGCATTTAAAAATGTACATTCATTGTAGAAAATCACATGTCATATCATGTGTATGTACCCATAAATGAGTTATAACATACTAATTATTGTTTTTGTTTTATAAAATAAAAAAAAATCCCCTAAAAATCTAAAATTAAAATATTTAAAAAAAGTAAAGCGACAAAAATAAATACTATATTAATATAATGTTGAGAAATCAAGTTTCCCTGCAAAAAGATTTGCATCCACATTTCCAATTTAAATATTAATTATAGTTAATTAGTGAAACATCGCAGATGTTAAAGACATTTCTAGTAATTTGTAGTACTTGGTACAGATAACTGTTAACTCAAATAAATGTTAACTCAATTATTTCTTAATAAAAACTTGTTTATTTGTTTTTTGTGATTTACTCGAAAACTAAAAAAAACACCGATGGCGTTTTTCAATTATTCAACTAGCCTTATATATAACTTTCGGTGCAATGATGATATTAACATCATTGTCTGACATTTTCCACTCTTATTCTTACCTTCACATGTGAGTGCTATATATGAATCCAAAAGATGCTTATTGGCATAGGTAAGGATGCTTATAAAGTCTTCCTCTTTGAATCGGTCAATGCAGTGCACAAGACTATTCACAAAATAGGTACCTAAGGAAGGACTTCTAAAACTAACGTAACCAGGTACCGTACTAAGTACAACGAGAAAGTGAGCTTCCTTGGAAGTAAAATTATCAAAGCCTATTCCAACACCTTTCTCGACACCATCCTCTACCAATTGTTCAACATTGTCTCCTCGACATGAATTGATGATGAACACTTTTGGTTTATAACGCAGACTCGCACAGTTCTCCGCTTTGAAATGATCTAAAGGTTAAATAGAAAGAATGTATGGCAAGACAAACGATATTATACAAAACATAATCCCAATAAAATGTAATACTTATTTTAAATACATGTATATTGACTAAATACAGAGTACAATTAGCATGTCAACTACATAGCGATGTATGGTTCAACTTCAGATGGAATTAGTTCAACTGTTTCATTATTATTTGATATGCTATTACCAGATCTACCTGAAGTGGTTAACATCCTAATATTTGTTTGTATTGTATCAAAGTGACTATTACTTTTTGAAAAGGTATAATGTCTTTACTATATGGCTGAATTAAATACAAAAAAAATCGCTTTACAAATAAAAATAACATAATTTACAATCATAAATAGAACAGAACATCTGATCATGGCCCACGTAAACACACAATATGTCAACCAAAGTGAAGTTTGCAAATATGAGTCTTTAGAGACCTCTTAAAATGAATCAATGTATCACATAGCCGGACACTCTCAGGTAAATTATTCCAAAGTGTTGCAGCAGCAAAAGCAAAACATTTGCCCCCATAATACTTAATGTTAGAGCGTGGCTGCACCAATCTATCACTATTCAGAGAACGCAAGTTACGAGATGGTACATATAAATGAATCAGTTCACCAGTATATAGAGGCTGGTTAAATCTCAGCCCACAAAATGTAATTACAAGAATTGAAGTCAATCCGATACGTAATAGAGGGAAGAGGTGAGGTGATGGGGGAGCAGAAATTTCCAGCCACAAAAGTGCTCTTCCCTCCACTTTCCCATACACAAATATTTTGATGTGGCACTTATATCGTGCTTTGACCTTTTCCCCTGTAAATATACTGTAGGACCCATCCAATTCCTCATCCACTGCACTATAAATTCACAGTCGTGTAGGTATCTGCAATTCACAAGAAACAGTGGTTCAATTAGCAGATCTTCTCATTAACCTGCATTGACACTATTAACAGTTAATTAAAAACGAAATGTGATACTTCATCACTTCGCTGCATCACCCATCACCCCGAAAGTAGGCGTTTGTCGGCAAATATCAAAAGTCATTAAAATTGACAAGAAAGTGGAATAATCCTCAAAATATTAATTTTCAGTTTTTATCATGTTTATAGTTGTGGTACTATTATATGTCAATAAAAACATGTTGGTTGAAAATTTAACACAGAAAGTCATATTTTAGGGTATTATGTCAACAAAAGTTGTATAAATCGTCCACATTTTGCCAAGTATGACATCATTTTATCAGCTTTTTCTTCTCCAAAATGCACCAAAAAGCGTGTGATAAAATATCTGCCATTTTATCATTTTTGTCCGATTTAGATTTTAGGCAGTAAATGGTGGCGCTATACAGTTATTAAGACATGTAGTGTGGTGGGTAAGTTACCACTGTAGATTATTCCCACTAAACTTTGTCCATTTTGTGAGGATCCTGCAATCACATAATCAAATGGAAATTCATGTCCCAGAAAATAAACACCAATTAGTCAGTTTGTGAACTATCAAATAATGAATTACATTTCATAAAAAAACAAAAACAGGTTTAGTCTCGTCTTGAGTTAGGCTCTTGACTTGACTACTGTAGCTTAGACCTATGATAAATCATAGATATATATCCCATTGGTGCCTTGCAAGATCACCTTCCGAAAGTTGATAAATCATAGATCTATAGATATCGCATTGGTGCCTTGCAAGATCACCTTCCGAAAGTTTCCACATGTTTGCACATGTACCCATTACACCTGGGTGACGTGAAACAGTCGATTTAAAGTGTCCTTGCTCAATGACACCCCAAAAAATATCCAACTGCAGCGCTGGTATTCGAACCGGGGACCTCACAGTCCCAAGTCCGATGCCGTAACCATGCACTGGCCTCTCCAACAAATATATATTGGAACTAAATATAAGTATATATAACATACCTGACAGCATCGATGCTGAATGTGTCATCTTGTAAATCAAACATCAGAGTACTGGATGCATCGTTGTCAGACGCCTGTAATTATAAAGAATAGAATATACAGACAATATATATATTACAAATTGGTGATGTCATTATACTCCGGAGAGAATTAATTAACTAACTCGGTGGATTAATTAATCCATTTCAATGTTCCGATTTTACTGCTAAATCAACATTTTTATGACCACAGTTTACATATTGAATTGCTACATAATGCAATGATGATGTTAGGGGTGGTCTTGGTCAAGTCCCTATTGGATTTTACTTTCCGATTTTATTAGCAGTACGCAGTGGCGCTATTCAGTTATTACGACAGGCAGTGTGGTGGGTAGGTGTACATATGTAGACTAATTAGTTTCCTGGCTATATCCAACGCATTTAATATAGCAGTTAAAACTACTTGAATATAGTCGTCATCACTTCATAAAACCAAATTACAAACTTTTGTAAAAATATTTACCCATGCAGTGTAGATCACTGTTCCAGGTTCTGTGTTTTCTGGCACAAACAGTTCTGGAATCTCGGCCAGTTCCAGATCATACTCGTCAATGTCGATGACTGCGATAAACACAGTGATTTGTGAAACTCTGAAATATGAATAAGAAGAAAAATAAGGAGATATCTCTCAAAAGTTTATATCTTGCAGAAAACAGAAAAAAGAAAGGAGAGGAACAGAACATAACGATACCACAAGGAAAACAAGACGGTGCAATCACAATAGACAAATTCATATAGGAACAGCACTGACAATAGACAGAAAGAAAATACAAAATGAAATAATGGCTCAAATAAAAATTAAAGACATATCTTAAAGAAAATTTGTGTCCCGTGGGCAATAGAACTTCTTACATTACACTGGAACTCTCTCTTTCTCTACCTCCTGGATGCCTAACTACTAACGGACTGCCGCATCATTGACCAGAGCTCTCCACCTCCCTCCATCTATAGCCATGGCCCTCCAATCACCGTCCCCACCATCCATCCTAAAATCTCTTATCAACACAGTGATTCCCTCTCAAACGAGGCCTCCCACCACTATCAACTTCCGTGTGTGACATCGCCAATTTCAGGAATCACGCTCCATTAATACGCACCACGTGCCCAGCCATTCCCTTATCACCCTCTCTGTAATACCCCTAGTCAACCCAATTTCCCCTCTTGTATTATCCAGCCTTTTCCCTTCCACTCCTTAAAATATATTGCCATGGTATAAGTCATACACTCGGCAACTGGAAAAAAGTAGTACCAGCCAGTGACATAGACAAACTGTCATAATCAATATAAACCACTCTTCTATTGTCAACTATACAATGGTAATCAATTTGAAGAGAACTTCCTTGGACGTAAATATATTAGGGAGTTGGATTCGTCATGTATTATTGGTGTAGGTCTGTAGTTGTATAATATAAACAGGAGTTGTGCTGATACAAGCTCTATAGTTACATACATGATGATTATCAGCGCTTGTTAAGATATCCTACCCAAGACCTGGTCAAAGTGGATTCAACTCTAGTTGATTCTTAATTACCCGTGTTAATTGCTCTCTGAGAAATCGATATTGGATACGGTGGATGGGCAATAGTACAAAATAGAGCTAAGACCGGAAACCAGCAATGGTCTAGCTCACTGCAACGTGTACTACCGACACCGAATTGTATAGGATACTAGGCCTATGCATGCATGCATACTGCACTGGTAATGTACTGTTACCATGCAAGGCAGATAGAGTGAATTGACTAAATATGTTAGCAAAAGTGTAGATGGAACACTATTAATATTTGACCCTCGATTGATTGATTGATTTGGATTTCCTGACCCTTTTCAACGAAGAGGTCATATGAGCCACCAAACGCCTTTGATATTCCAGTTAGAGCCACTGGAATATAATCATCATCACTCTGTATTCGAACTCCTGACCTTTATAGAGCTCAAAATAACCATAGCCACCGAAGGTCATGGCCTCCGTGCCCTTCACTTTGGCCTTGATGTCCTCAAAAATAATTGTACACCGAAGGCCAAATTTTGTATTGACTTCCTGTGCGATGAGGTGGCCCCACCATGGTTACACCTGTCTGCCCTGGTAATCTGGCCATTTTGGATTTGCCCTTTTTGATTCTTATTTTGAACTCCTGACCTTTAGATCACGAGTCCCATGCTCTATTAACTGAGCTAACCGGTCAGACAATATGTGACCCGTCACATCAGGGACATGTTCAAAAATCATATTTTGAGATAATGAAATAGCCGTGTAGAGTGCACCGCTAGCTTTCATTTGGTACTATACTATCGAGTAATGTGCCATATATACCAAAGTCACGTTATGAACACAGATTATCATTATGTTTCTGTCTGCACTGAAAATATACTGTTGAGAAAACAGGTTATTCCCTGGTGTTTTGGTTAAGAATACTGCAAAAATTGTTCCAAAAATCACAATTGTTGGAATTTTTTAAGCTAAATTTTCAACTTTTTGTTATCATACATTTGATAAGATAATAAATATAATTACACTAAAAATGTTTTCTTTTTTTAGATTTTATTAATATAATGGTTAATATCTCGAAAATTGGATTGCGACATGTCCCTAGTTTTGATGTGATGGGTCACACATGACACAAGTTAAAAGTAGAGCCATGTTTTGTTGACATGAAAATTACTTCTAATGGAGGCAAATTTCAAGCCAGGAATCTGGACAGAAAATGAATAGGGAATTATGTGAGAAATTGACATACATAAAGTAACACTCTCTCATCTATCACCATTGATTGATAGATTACGTTCCGTGCATGAATAATCATTTTCAATACAGATGTTACATGAGCCACCCAAAACCTTTGACATGCCAGCTAGAGCTACTGGAACATAGTAATCGTCACTACATTTTCAAACCCCCGACTTTCCGATCACAAGTATTAACACCCTATCAACACCTCCACCACCCAGCCGACATTCTAAACCCATTTATAGTCACAAAAATACAAATCATGGCCATTCTTAAAGACAGTGACACTATCCGTGCAAAACCAGCAACTCTGGCAAGCCATTGCACTCATCAACAACTCTCTGTGAGAGGGAAAACTTCCTACCATCTAACCTGGAATACATGTACACTGTACACAACACAGCGTACATAATTTATAAAAATTCAACTTTTGTATCAAAATCATGAACAATTATATCATCACCATAAAGTCTTGAAGATAAAGACATTTACCTTGCTGGATCCCATCTGTCATCAGTAGCTATGACAGTTTTGATGAACATTACGTGTGTTTCGTAGTCGATACCTCTAGCTCCGGTAGTAATTTCTCCTGTTTCGCTGTCAATGACAAACCAATCATCATCATCATTCTCAAAGGAGTAGATTATAGCAGTGTCGTCTCCATCACTAGTCTCAGCAGTCACCTAAAATGAATAAACAGGAAGAAACGCATGACAATTTTCCTGAACATTACCCACCGTGCAATCAACCCCTGCCGACCACGCAATTAACCCACACCCACCAGTAAAATAAAAGAAACCAACAAAAAAGAGAAAAAGAGATAAACAAAAAGGGGGTGAGGGACAAGGGTGACCCCATGTTTCGTTGTCAAATTGTCTATTTCCTATAGTAATTTCTCCTGTTTCATTGTCAATTACAAACCAGTCATCATCATTATTCTCAAATGAGTAGATTATAACATTGTTGTCTCCACCAATAGTCTCAGCAGTCACCTAAAATTAATAAACACAAAGAAACGCATGACAATTTTACTGAACACTACATCTGTTTCATAGTCAATTCGTCTATTTCCTGTAGTAATTTCTCCCGTTTCACAAACCAATCATTATCATCGTTCTCAAATGAGTACATGATGATAGTGTCATCTCCATCACTGGTCTCAGCCGTCACCTGAAATTAATAAACAGGAAGAAATTGATAAAAATCTTTCTTCCACCTTTCGGCTAGTCTCCCCAATAGATGTTCTGCATGTGATGTCATCGAATTTAGCAGTATTATACTATTTCTGTTGGACCATGGTATTGAAAACAGTCTTGTTTCGGCCAATCAGCAACACTGTACTAACGCAGGCCTCCACGTACAAAAAATGCCAGGAGAGCATACCAATGCACTCCTGGAGGAGAGATAATGTATATAATAATGGGGAAAGGAAGTGTTTTAAAATAAAAATGTGTTAGGACTTGGTCAAACAGTCACCCTTCTGTCATAAAAAAAGGTAAAGACATGAATAAAATATATATATATATACTTTTCGTAATTTGTTTTAGGAGCGCTATAGAGGGCGCTCCTCGGTACCGGACAGGAGCGTTTAAGAAGCGCGATCGCGCTGGCGCTCCTAAAACGTGGAGACCTGCTAATGATTATGCAAAGTGACCACCACGTACGCATGCACACCATCATCATCATTGGTCCAGTTTTGATCCCGTTTTGTCCCCGAAGTTCGGAGGTGGCCGGAATCACCTTACTCTTGCAGCAATCGTCGTTACACCATCCCGTCATCTCAATCGGTTTGGAGCATCTTCCTTCCTCAGCCCAACCTTCCTCAGCTCCTCCTCCACCTGATTCACATACTTTTCAGTTTAGCGCAGAACCATTAGAGAGCTCTAGAGTCACAGTCAGGACAACTAGTTTTATATATCACATTACTAACATAATATTGTGACTCCATGTACTAAGTGGAGACCAGCCGGAAGGGTGGAAGATAGATTTAAGGAGCATTTGAAGAAATTGTTCGGTGGACACAGAAGGATGTTCTTTAATCATTGTAATTTACCTAAACATAGTTACCCTAATTTCTCTGACAAATGTAGTATTATTGGTAGTGAACCCCGGTGCATGGTATCAGAGAAAGATTAAGGGCTATTGATTAAGGACCTAAAACTGATCTTAATAGGGATGTGACCAGCTACCCAATTAGAGTTGATCTAATCCAATCTAATTAACCTCTTGACCCTGTGAGCGCCTACTCATAATTGCAAGTCTATGCTGACTTTGTCAGTGAACCGTGCTATGTCTTAGCATAGCAATAAAATGCCGTTATCGCAGAAAATGCAAAACGTGACTTCAGTACACTTTTTCTTCTAGACATTTCAATTACTAATTGGACTTTCGGTACTAAAATCGATAGTGATCTGAACTTGAAAAAATCCCATGTGGTTGAAAATTGTTGATTCTGGGTAGTTTTAATTTTGTTTTGTAGAAAAACGCACTCACCTGCGTTACATCTGTTCCCGGGATAGAATTCTCTTCTACCGATGCATTGAATGCACCGGTGTTGATGAACACCGGTGATAGTTCACTCTCTGTCACTTCATAGACCAAAACAGTCACCATATAACTGTTACAGGCTGGTAGTGAGACATCAGCTAATGTAACCTGGGAATAAAAATATGTGCAGAATAATAAAATTATTACGCTTTTATATGGACCATTTCATGTTGAATAACATCAATGCGCTTTAACAACCATATCTGCACAACCTGTCACCACAAAAGCAGCGCAAAGTATTTTTGGCAAAAATTGAGACTATGTAATAATATGATTCTCTAGTTCAATATCTTTAAAATGATAAGGTAAGGTATTGGCTGAAAAATCACTTACAAGATGATGACCGCTCATATCTGAGACATTTGTCTTTCGAAAGTTACGGTTTAAATGTACAAAAAAGAATGTTAGTATCAATCTATAGTCATTAGTTACAATAAGACCTAGCTATCATAGTATAATGAAAACTTTAGCACCTACATAACGCGTATATTTATGCTTTCCCCGAAAAATAATGTTTTTAATTTTAATTTTCCCAATAACTCAAAAAGGACGTTTGCAACTTTACGTCATTTTTGTGGTGGCAGGTCACATATATCCTGGTCATTGGTGACCTGATGCACAAATAGCGACAAGTCTCCGAAACTATAATAGGGAGTTTTCGATTTTGACGACCGACATGTTTCTGCGACGGCAAATTGGTAAGCGCGCGCGAACGCACCCTCTGAAATCGACATGCACCGCCTGGGACCGTTGTACATCGATTTCTACAATGGCATTCAGCGCAGACATACGTTGTAGAAACTGATGTACGACGGTTGTGCAAAGTGCGCCCGCGCGAAGACAATGATTTTTGCCAATATACCGTCGCAGAACCAACCGTCGTCCAAATCGAAAACTGCCTAATATCCAGGGCATGTCATAAAGTTACAAACCAATTACACAGATATTATGCAAACTTCCTGATCCAATCCTGTATTACAGCCATACCGTACTTTAATCCTGCAAAGACAATGGTGATGTCAACACTGTGTAGATTGTGCAGGAGGGAGGCATGCAGGTTCTGACAACACAAGTTGGTTTACACAACTCAGCAGGGAGCTGTGCTGATGAATGGATTTAGAAAACTTGAGTGGCACTGTAATTCTCGCTAGTCATTACATGGGTTGGAAAGTCTGGCGACATTCAGTATGAGGGGACATGATCGTAATTGATCTTGTGACCCATACATGTGGCCCGCAAATACTGAAAAAAGAGGAAGATGACACCTCACATGTTACCACTGTTACTCCTAGGCAAAGAGAAGCAATCA
>JAODAI010038012.1:0-12413 GCA_027575025.1 Scotoplanes globosa | reverse complement strand
CTGTACCGCCACTACCGGTGATGTTATTTTCACAATTGTAACATGTGCGTTTCTTCCCCCGCTACATTCGTGAAAAGTCCCGGCATGACGGGGCATTATTTTGCTGAACATCCCCACTATTAAATCTCTCGCTAAATCCCTGCTATATTGCAATTGGTGCAAGTCCCGAGGTGTCACAATCCTGGTGATGTGCCATATACAATACGGATCACACACTTATGGGTCAGGCGCGGCATGCGCTGCAGCCACTGGACCAGCGCTTTGAGACATTGCCTAAAGCGCTGTATAAATGACATACATTATTATTATTACTTGGTATAGAGGGTAAGCACTCATCATCATGTTACGGAACCCACTCTTGGTATCCCCTGATTTCCTTGACACTTTCTGCATATATTATACACGTAAGCCTGCAAAAGATCTATACATACTGTAGTCATACATAAAGCGGTTTACACTAAAAAACTATTTTTATTTGATAAACATTTTTCAGTAAAAGATTACTTTCCATTTGAACAGACTCATTTGAAACTATTTGTTATACAGTTCATTAATAAATATCCCAATCTAGGCCTACTACTGTACATCACATGTTTTCAATTTCCAGTTTTTCTATTCTATTGGGGATACATACACTTTACAGTATCCATTACAATTAGAAGTTGTGTTCCATTAGGATATTAACATATGAAATTTGTTATGTAACGCAGAAATACAAGAACTTGAAGTTGCATGCCTCCAACCTAATCTAGAGATTGGTTGTTCTAACCATGTATCTCTCAAATTACAGGCCTATAATTCACTGTAAATTAACAAGATGGCCAGTTGGTCTAGCCAAATTTATGGGTTGTGATGAATCCTGTCGACGCACCGACGGTAACCCGACGCAATTAATGCAGTGTAGCCAAACTGAGCAACATCTGGATGTAACCATGGCAACATGCCTAACATCAGACCGTTTCATTACGGCTACAGTGCATGAAACCTTTAACCTTCGGTATACGACACTTCAGCATGGACCACCTGCCGTTATCGTCTTGTAATACATACTGTAGTACTGTACTTACTGTATTAAAGTCAACTATGCCTATAATTAATTACAATTCCAAAAATAATTACACGGATGCAAAACATACGTAGAACAAATTAATAGATGCTATGGAGTTTAAGACGAGAAATAAAGAGGGCTATACTGCCCTCTATAAGGCGGTGCTCAGATTCTAAGAATATAATATGGGGTGTGTGCAGTAGTACACTGGTATTGGCGCCAATAGTGGTCACGTGACATGAGAAATGAGGTCAAAGAGGGGCCATGTGTCAAAAGTGTGCTAGATATACTGTAGGTCAGTTTAGGCACTGGGCCCTAGGCCATAAATGTGGTTCTAAATGAGGTTGGATGACCCACGTCAGCGGCAGGGTGTGAAAATTTAAATGCTGGTGTAGAATAGTGTTATAAATGACCAAAAAAAATTCACAGTCAGAAATGTTGCTCAGTGCGGAGAAACGGAGCATCGAAGTTACACCCATTACGAAGGGCGCCCTCACTTTTACTCAGAATCTTGTTTTTGCAATATCTTGAATTATATAAGTCCGATTATGCTGAAATTTTGCAACATGGCAAAGAATATGACGCAATTTACGACTAGAAAAAAAAAATAGCCTGCGTAAATAAATAGCACCCTCAATTTTGTTTTTCGCAATATCTTGAATTATTTAAGTCCAATTACGCCAAAATTTCGCAATATGGTAATGTTTACGACCCAAACAAATTTACGACCCCCCCAACAAACACTTTGCATAAATAAATAGCGCCCTCAATTTTTTCTTTCTTCAATATATTGAATTATTGAAGTCCAATTACGCTGAAATTTCGCAATATGGTAATGTTTACGACCACAAAAAATTTACGACCCCCCAAAAAAACTTTGCGTAAATAAATAGCGCCCTCAATTTTTTCTTTCTTCAATATATTGCATTATATAAGGCCAATTACGTTGAAATTTTGCAATATGGTAATGTCTGGGACGCAATTTACCACTAAATTTAAAAAAAATAGTTTGCGTAAATAAATAGCGCCCTCAATTTTATTTTCTTCAATATATTGAATTTACATAAGTCCAATTACACTGAATTTTTCCAACATGGTAGTTGTGAAGCAATTTGCGTATCACTAAATGAAAAAAAATAGCTTGCGTAAATAAATAGTGCCCTCTATTTAACTTTTATTTACTTGTACACCATTATGAAAATTATATGCTTTTAGACTAAAATATTAATTTTCTTAGTACCTCAGGCAAAGAATATCAGTTCACAAAATACATAGGCCTATAAGAAAAATAATACAGTAATTGATTGATTAAATGTGTTAATAGCTCAAGTCCACTTCAATTGGATATTTTGTGGGCAAAATATTGGGGAAGCTACAGGTACAGTGATTCAATTTAAATCAGATATAATTATTACCGTTCATGATGACAAAAGTCAACGGCATCCTCGAATCGGCATCTGGATATGAGTTGCTGTCACCACCATGTACTGTCACCGTCGATGTCCTGAAATTCAGCTTGGCGAGGGTTGTTCCACATACGATTGGCACGGTTTGAAGTTTTGTATCCACCTATAGAAAAAACAATAGAATAATTGATTGATTAAATGTGTTAATAGCTCAAGTCTACTTCAATTCGATATTTTTTGTGGTCACACATCGGGAAGCTGTAATTTAATTTAAATTAGATATAATTCTTACCGTTCATGATGAGAAAAGTTAACAGCATCCTCGAATCGGCATCTGGATATGAGTTGCTGTCACCACCATGTACTGTCACCGTCGATGTCCTGAAACTCAGCTTGGCGAGGGTTGTCCCACATACGATCTGGCACGGTATCTAGCTTTGTATCCACCTATAGAAAAACAATAAGGCAATTGATTGATTAAATGTGTTGCTGAAGTCCACTTCAATTGGATATTTCATGGCCACACATCGGGAAGCTGTAATAAACTTAAATCAGTTATAACTAGTCACTAACTCACTCACCCACTCATGCGGCCGCATCCGAGATGAGTTAGCAATGCTACGCCAGGAGTCCCTGTCCGTCCATCCTCTGATTTGGAATGTCTTCGATTATTTGGCTGGTGTCTCGAGCAACACGATGAAGTTTAGTGTCCTCACCCTCTAGGCGGATGCATCGTGGCCTCATACAGATTACATCAGTAAATATTTGATCTCTGGCTCGATAACAGTGGCTGCCAAGACTTACTCTTAGTAGTAGTAGTGGCTATGGGTTGAGGACTCGTCTATTCAGCATGCTCTGTGATTTTCCTCCTCTACTCAACTCGTTCCTGCGCAAGGTTTATTGCATCACCACAATTGTTAATGTTTGAATTGCAACTTTAATGTACCCAGCAATATTGTCACAAAACATGTTCGTGAAAGAGCGGACTTTTCCATGTGATAGCTCCAAACAGATCAAGATGGCGGGGTGGTGTGAGGGCGATTGCTGCAAGAGTAAGGTGATTCCGGCCACCTCCGAAACTCGGGGACAAAACCGGATCAAAACTGGACCAATGATGATGATGCCCTTTTTGGGAGGTAAATTATTTGTGCCCTCTCTAACAATTTTGTTTGAACAAAAAGGGAAATATATATCAACTTAATAATCAATTACCGGTAATTGAATCAATTTTCCATTGGATGGATATGGCTCAATTTTAAACCCTCAAGATTAATAAGTGTCGTCTTCACAATTCTTTCCTAATTGAGGATCACTCGAGTACAACCCAATCTCAAGCGATTCGAAACCCTCGGTCTCCGAGCTGCATTATGCAATTACAGAATTCTAAATGAATAAATGAACAATCAAGTTTACTGGGCCTCTTTTAATTTTAACCCTAGCTGCACTGGGGGGGGGCCTCTACCCCCGCATTTTTATGATAGTAACGAAACCGCATAACATATTTTCCTTTCATGACTTTTCGCTCTCATGTCTTCCACACATATTGAGACCATGTACGTCAAAATAAATCGGACACCCCGTACGGCGGTTTAACCCCGAATGCCCATTATTTTCGGGGTAAAAAAAACCATGTGGTCTTGAGAAATCTGGATATAGGAGTGGAAATTTTATTACTGATTTATGTAAATACACCTATTGCCATGATAAATAAATAAAAATTAGCTCACCAATATATCTGATATTTTTTGTGGAAGAAACTTCAAGGATAGTGGGCGAAACTTCAAATTTGTCACTATTTCGGACTTGGGGGTCTAAGTTCCGCTGAATAGACAAAAAGTTGATAATGGATCTATAAACCATTTCACAATCAACTAGAGGTATGTAGTTATAAAATACACTATATAAGACTATTTTATTTTAACTCCCATGGCTTGTAGGGGCATGGTTTGTTTTTACCCCGGGTACCCAACGTTTTTTTTTACCCCGGTTGATTATTATACTTGACCCGACGGCGAGTCGGGTTGCTACAACTCTGTTTCCTGGACACAAAACAATATATTTCAATGGCAGAACTTGAATATTTAATGTAATTTGGGGACAGTCCCACTAAATTCCTAATGTCAGTAATTGAAATAAGCAATTACAATTGAATTGAAATATCAAGTTTATTGGCCCTCTTTTAACAACAAGGTCATATAGAGCCACCCAAGGACTTTGATATGCTAGCTAGAGGCACTGGAGTGTAGAAAGTTCAAATAAATCTTACCATTATGTAGCAATTCTTCAAAGCTTATTCCAATCACAACCTTCCTCTGTCCATTCACATCCACCTTCACCACAAGACTGTCCATTCTTGAGAAGTTATCAGAACCCTTCGAGCAGCAATACTGTGGTCCAGAATTCAACACTCAGTCAAGTCAGTCTACTAGCTGTAATGCAAACCAAATATTAATCCAAAAGTGATATCAAATCAAACCAGCTTAATCCAAGAACATTGTTCATAGTAAGCAACATCAATCTGTACTGGACGACATTTCATACTTTACAAGTTGTCAATGATTGAAGTCTTCAATACAAAAACAGACATCCCTTGAAACTTATATAGTGAAAGTGGCTGATGATCCACTAACGCATCATACTGAATGCAAATCAATGTACTTTCTGGTACATCTGTTACCTCGTAGATGCCAAATTCCGGAATAAATTCTGAAGAACACTGCTTTACAATGAAATAAACCGAACTGCTTTGTTCACCTTCGTGTAAGCAAAGCCTAATCTTACCCAAACTAAAAAGTCCAAATTGGGTTCTGCCTAACACAACCAGCATTCCTTGTTTATACAGGGTATTATGTACTTGAATACTGCTACCACACGATACAGACTCTGCTTGTAACAATGGGTGATCCTGTAATGCAACTTCAATCTCATCACTGTAGAGATCTATTTGAAATGGTGTTGCATTTTCAAACTGAACTGCTGCCGGATATAGATGCCCCGCACTAAAATAGGCTTGGAGAAGTTGGTGTCTTTCAGACAGCGTTTTGGTGATATTCTTGAAGTTTTTGGCACTCCTGACACACTGGTTAAAATAAGAATGCTTTGATTCAAATCTCATTGTCCATAGTCGTATGAGAGGCCCAAGTCTCAGAGTTAGATCAGGATAGTGTGAAAGGTAGTGGTGTTTTGGTCTAAGGTTACAATCAACAAAAAGATTTTTCCTTAACTCAATGTATTCTTCAATAAGTACAGCCATATACGCCACCTGGTCTTGTGATATATTTTGAGCACAAATATATTCCACAACTTTCCTTAATAAAAGTAACAGCTGCCACACTTGGTCATTTGTGTTCTGAATTTTTTGTCCGATTATCAAAGGCAAGAAACGTATCAAACACCAGTTCTGCACAGCATGTCCACCAATTTTTTCACCCTTAGTGCTGACATCATTTGGTTTATTCTTCGACTCTGAATTCAAAAATTTGAACCCTTTCAATTTTCTGTTAAGAATTTCATATGAAAACCATTTCACAGTTTTAACAAAATACTTAATGAACAAAGCCAGATCATATTGAACAACTCCTTCGAAGAGATCGTGCCCAAGACATGGGGGCAAACCTGGATTACAGACGTGAAAGTAGGTAAGATCATTGAAAAGTGAAGCAAACTTGATTCCCACGTGAGAATAGCATTCAGGATGGGCCTGAAGATATAGCACATTTCTATCATAACTTTGCGGAGTCCTAATCTCACACTCTTTGAATGAGAAAGGGCTGACGAATAGTTCTTCCTTTGTGCGACAGCAATATCGACATAAATAATGGGCAACAAAGCTCTCATTGAATCCTCCAATAAAGTGACTTCCAAGGTTATCTCCAGTAATGCTTACTACCGTTCCATAGACATTATTTTCCAAACCAACATCAATACCAGTTATTTCTAATTCCTTGAGATCATGAATCAATGGTCCAAATACAACCTTTGGGGAAAAGTATGTAATATCACTCTCCCTACATAGTAATACAAGCTGAATCTGATCTATTTGTGATCTATATTGGGGATATATATCCAGCAATGTCATATATACTGCCAACACTTTATGCTTCTTTTTGGCAGAACCAAGAGGATTTGCAACTTCAAATGAGTCTTGAAACAGAATAACTTTCAGCGCCTTTGGAAAATCTTTAAATAGTTGTATTGATTGGAAGACGGATCCATCGGTGACATCAATGAATGAATTACCTCTGCGTAAAGGATTGTTATATTGCTTTAAAAAGCTGTCATCTTTGAACAAGGACTTCAGAGTTTCATTAATTGGTACATAATGACAATGCCTTTTCACATTGTTTTGATCATATCCCAGGTATATGCTTACTGGTTCAATATACCTAAATTTATCTTTGTAGAAATTTAGACGCTTATAATTAGAACGTAGACAACCTTCACTGCCATGAATTAGTTTAAAGAGGTTGTTGTCAAATACACTGTTTATTATTTCTTCATTTTCAGGTACTTCACCCAAAAGTTTATCCTTCAATTCACTTTTCAGTAGTTCATTGCTTAAGTCATTTGCATCACAAAGTCCAGATATTATAGCCTGAAGAGTTCCCGCTGGAACATGATGTTTGCTCTGTAATTTTAAGTAAAAAAGTGCAAGATTTGCAGTGTATTGACTTTTAAGTTCTGGTTCATTGTAGTCAACTGGTACTATTATCTCATCAAATTCAGCTTCTCCATCATCTATAGAATGTTCGTCATCGCTTTCATTATGATTATTGTCTATTAAATTCTGGGGAAGGGCTTCTGCATGTGCAATATGGTGACTTCTGGAGATGTGTGACCTAAAGGTTGAAGATACTCTAAATTTTTTCCTGCAGTCTCCGAAAGGACAATCAATTTCAACACCGTGACATGTATGCGTTTGCAAATGTTTTACAAGTTCTGAAATATTTTGAACTTGTTTTGTGCAATGTACAACAGTACATTCAGTATACAGATCATCGTCTTCAAAGCAATGTCTTAAACGTTTCTTTGGACGACTTTCAATATGAAATCTTGTCAAATGTGTCTGAAAAGATGTGTACGTAGAAAAGGTGGCAGAGCAGGTCCGTAAACAACATGGAAATTTGGCATTAGCCAAGTGAGAATGAAGGCGATGATGTGATACGTATGATGCTACGGATTGTGTGACGAAAGGACAGTGTTTACAGTTATACATACGGCGGAGAGAGTCCGAGTCACGTCCTCTCCCTTGATCTGCGTATTTCTGACAAAATCGGTGATGATGGTGATCCGGTATTTAAACAACCTGTAAGTGAGAGATGAATATAAAGAAATTGTTGAATCATCTGACTATAAGATCATCTCCTCATGGCATCCTTTCTCTTTTCTGTTGCTAGAACATATATCAGTTCCGCAACCTCCTCAAGTCGCTGGAGGGTATCGACCGTAGCTTTACGTTTATTCCGAGACACAGCTGGACGGATCCGTGGGATAGTCGGGTCGTGTGAAGCTGCAAATAGCTCCTTGAAGAGATCTAGTCTGAAGTTGTACTGGGACGGGACCGTTTCGTACTTGATCTTGTAGATCACGAAGGACTGGCAGACCGCCATACTCAGGAGATAGAAAAACACCTTCTTCCACCATTTGAGGGACTTACGGTCAAATGGGTAGTATGCCATTAGCTGGTCTGCTCGGTCCACACCAAGCATGTGGTCATTGTAGGTGATTACGCAGGCAGGCTTCCTTGTATCCTTCAAACCAGATTTGGTTCGTACTTGCCTTACAGACGAGGTGTGTGAATGTAAGGTAGTGAGCATATGAAGGTCCCGTTTGTCTTTCCATTTCATTGCGAGGAGGTTATCGTTCTGACGAAAAAGTACTTTCCCTTTTGGTACAACAGATTTTATGACTTTTGGCAGCCCTTTTCGGTCTTTACGGACAGTACCACATGCATGGGTTCGTTTAGTGTGCAAGTACTGGAACAGTCGAACGCTTGTGTAATAATTGTCAACAAACAATCTATATCCACATCCCAATAGAGGATCCATCAACGTCAACACGACGGCTTCTGTTTTGTTGAACTCAGCTGCATATCGGGGCAAGCAGTGGGTCGTAGCGCCGGTGTAAATTGTCATATCTGAGACATATCCGGTCGCTGATTCAGCAAGTGTGTAGGATTTGATGCCATACTTTACTGGCTTGTTCTTGATGTATTGCCGAAAGGAGACACGACCGCGAAAAGCAATCATACTTTCGTCAATTGCGACGTTGACACGGGGAGTGTATGCAGCTTTGGAATTTAGCATGAGACTGTCAAAAAATGGTCGAATTTTGTAGAGGGCATCGTATTGATCATTATCGGTGCCATCAGCGTTTTTTCGAGGGGGGAATTCTGCCTGATCGTTGAGGTGTAAAAATTTCAATATAGATTGAAACCGATTCCTGGGCATATATTTTGGGAAAATTGGAGTTTCAAGGAGACTGTCTGTTGACCAATAGTCCCGAAGTTTGGGCTTATGGATAATTCCCATCAGTAAACAAAGGGTTAGGAACCTTACCATCTCGTTTCGTAAAACTGGGGACCACTTTGAAGATAAACTGTTCGGCGTTATAGTACCATTTCCTTTTCGATAATCTGCTCCGCGTATTTATTAGTTTCCTTGCATATTTTATCCAGCATTGCATCCGTGAAAAATAGGTCAAAACAAGCTTTTGCGTTAGCCTCTGCCGGTAAGACAACATGGTCACCAATCCCAGTTAGGCCTAAGTCCTCTAACTCAAAGTCATGCAACGTTGGCTCACGAATTTGAGAGCTCCAGCCACTCGCTAAATCTGCCGGATTATCGGCGATTTTATGAATAAAATCATCCGCAATTTCTCCAAAATCATTATCTAAATCTTGCTCACTATCACTACCGTCGTTGACCAAAACATCGGGATCATCGGAGTCCGACTCGTCATCTGAATCAATATTTCCCAATTGCTGAATGTGCGCCGTTTTGCAGAATTTATACCTTTTTCAATATATAGTTTTTCAATTGGCATCTTCACAAAAACATCAACAAAAGTGTTTTCTATAATTATATTGTGAAAGTGCGCCCTCGATTGGAATAGATAGTACTATTTGAAGGCCTTACGTATAGGGAGTTTCCCGACGCGTATACGCGACAGTGGGCCTGTGGAGGAAAACATTGCCGTCGCGTATACGCGACAGTGGGACTCAATGTGTTAACATATAAATGTTAAAGTGTGTAGATTACAATTAAGAAAACAAAAACATGATATTTAAACAAATAAATTAATAAAGAAAACTAGCGTAAAGTTTTAATATAAATTTAAGCCCGATATATATAACAGCAAAGTCACGCAACATTTTGGTGCGGGTAACTACTGAATGTTTTGCATAGGCTGCGCAGACACTCTCGTACTGGAGATGCGTAGTAAACAGAATGCACAGTGTGACTAGCAAATTTGAGCCCTTTAGTTGACGTTTCAAGGTCGGAAAATCTGATAACGAAATTTGGTCGACGAACCTTTCTTCCGCACAAAAAGTTACGAAAAATGACACTTAACAGATTTTCCGACTTTGAAACGTCATAATTTTCTTTTCTTACCTACTAGAGGACTCAAATTTTCTATTCCTGTTTACTTTTTGCCAAATTTCATGAATATGCACTCCAATTGACCATAGCTTGCTTAGTTTTCTAAATATGATTCCCCAAAGTAGGCCATATATTTGACCAAATATGATTTGGGGGATTTTTGGGGTGACCCCGAGCCGACACGGGGGGTCACATGAATCCCATATTTCATAGGTATTATCTATGGGGGTATGTCTATATCCATAGGCAATTACAGGACCACCATTGCCTTAAATAATTATATAACATAGGCCTACTGTAGTAAATATAAGTAAAAAATCTGAAAAGTTGTATTTTTCAAATTACCACCATGCAATGAAGGAGTTGAGAACCAAAGTCTAAATTTGGTGGACAATTAAGATATAATATATATGTTTAAACTGTGTAAATTTCAAAACATATTTTAATTGATCGCGGGGTGAACCGGGGTCATGACCGGGGGGGCTTTTTTTTGACATTTTAAGGCCTAGAACCAACTTTGAGCCTTTGCCATTTATTAATTAAGGCAATGGTGTTCCTATAAATGCCTATGGGTATAGACATACCCCCATATATAATACCTGTGAAACATGGGATTCATGTGACCCCCCATGTCGGCCCGGGATCACCCCAAAAATCACAAAAACAGATTTGGGTGAATATATGGCCTACTTTTGGGTATGATATTTAGAAAACTAAGCAAAAGGTGTTCAGTTAGAGCCCTCTAGCCTAGGTGTTACGAAAACAGAATTATGACGTTCCAAAGTTGGCAAATCTGCTAAATGTCACTTTTCGTGATTTTCGCGCACGAAAAAGGGCGCCGTCGACGCAACTTCAAAATGCGATATCTTGAAAACTACTTGGAATATAACGCTAATTTTTTGGTTGTGCTAGTTTTAGACATAGTAGAACACTTTGACAAAGTTTAAAGAAAATCTAAGACGTGACCCGGCGAACTTTTCTGGAAATTGGTTGATTTGACACGGAATGACATATCTAGGCCTCTAGCTCATCCACCTAAACTTTCTTTTTACCTTTAATTTAAAACAATTTCGCGTTCTCACTCCGGATATTTCATTTATTTCCACCATTTCAAGTACATTTTACAAAGAATAGGCCTAGCTAGCCTAGGCCTAGTAATAATCAACAAGAATTGAATTAAAATATGAAAATATAAGCAACAAAAATATGACATACTATTGAAAATCAAATTGAAAAGGTGGGGGAGACCAGAAGACATTGCGATGCGAACCCCACTAATATGTCCCTTGAGCGTATTTATCGTCATACAACCCTTTGTCAAGCAACCCATTTACCATACAACGTATGGTCTTAAAACGCATTCAAGTTGGTCCTCACAACTAATTGGTTCTACATAGCAGCCCATTGGTCCTATCCTATCACTCATTGGTCATACAACGCATTGGTCATATATAATCCATTTGTCCTATACAGTACATGTCAAATTTATGATTCGATTTTTTCTAATAATTTTAATTATTTTCAAATTTATTGATGTTCCTGTACAATCACTATATGATTCATTATTATCACTACTTAATAACATTCAGCCGTCTGTACACTTTTTAAAAAGAAACTAAGGGTTAGGCCCTGGTACTAAAAAGTTTCTTAAATTTTACCCGATTTTACTAATAAAAGTTTCTCAGCAGTTTTTATTTTTTGCTATCGAACAACATCGTGTAACATGCAATCTTGTGCAAGGCATTTAGGTGTTACAATTATTGATACAAAAAATGCTGAGTATATTGTACACATTACACAGAAACACAAGTCATCGATTATGAACCAACAGAGGATCCCCGCACGGTACGTCATTTCGTCGAATTTAGCAGTATTGTAATATTATTACATCCGTGACATTGGTGTAGCCTAGCCATTGGTCGATTAAATAGAAGACAACAACGACGAGTGGCTATATGGACAATAATAAACACCGTTCAAACGTCCATGCAGAAGGTCTGTCCACGAAAGATTGACCATTGTCGCCATGGGTCACCATTTTGTTAAAATGGGTCTGAGAATGAATAATTTAAATTTGGTTTTCCGGGCCGCGAAATTTGTATTACTAGTGAAATGAGGGTAATTTGCATACAAACAATGGCAACTTTACACTGTAGAGCAATCACATTGCTGAACACTTTCTGGAATATTTTCCTACATTTTGACTTCGGATTATGGAAGACCGATGTTGATTATGTAAAGGGGACGACAATCTGGACATATTCCTGACCCTAAACCTTGCTTTCTAATCAATTTCCGTTTTTCTAAAATGTTGTCAATATGCAAATTACCCTCGATTCGACTAGGAATAAAAATCTC
>JAODAI010037902.1:0-12417 GCA_027575025.1 Scotoplanes globosa | reverse complement strand
CCACCTTGGTCCACCGAGGACAACAGGTTGACGTCAGGAAGGGCATCCGATCACTAAGGGCTACAACCGCTTCATAACGCCCTTGCGTAAGTAAGGCACCGTCTAAGCCCCGCAAGGGGAGTGACAAGACGCTAAACAACTTCAACTTCATACCGTTGGCTGCAGAAGCAAATGTTAGTTTCCAAGACAAACTGTTCTTATATTTACCTCAATACTGCTTTATTTACACGCGCCATCGCATGCTTCCGTTTGATTCATTGTAATAGAGAGAGCTGGTTCTTCCGCTAAGTTCAGTTTTGTTTGCATGGCAGCATCAATGACCCTAGTTGTCACATGCCGAGTCAATATATAAAGCTTGACTCGATTAATCTAGTTTTGCAAATAATATTGATATTTCGCAGTGCTGAAAAACGGCGGAGAAGCGTTATCGATATATATATATCGAGATATATCAAGGTGTAAGTAACAGGTATATGGGTCATTCCACCAGGTTGGGACGTAGTGAGGGGAAATTGGCCATACTATTAAAAGCAGGCTTACATTTGACTCTGTTATTTCATGTGGCATTCATCTTGTGGTGTGTTATTATTTGTGAACGTTTTGGATCTTTTCAGTGTAGTTTTACAGAAATATGATGCAATATGTATCAAAATATATCAGTTTGATATAACATTGGACACTGTGTCCATGTTACATCTGCAGTTTTCTTTTTAAGTTTTTAAAACACTTACATAGTTCTGCAAACATAATGGTTTGTAATAATGTAGCAAGAAAACCTTGGATCATGGTAGTCAATGAACAAATACAGCAGATTTGAAAAAAAAATGAGTTTAACATTTGGTGTCAAAGTTACATCGAACCACATGTTATTTTATTTTTCCATATCTGCTATTTTAATCACTGAATACTATAACCAAAGGTTTTCTTGGTACATTATGCATCTAGTAATTAGTACAAAAAAGTAAGTTTGCGGAATTATGTAGATAAGTGTCGAAAAACTTAAAAAGAAAAGTGCCGATGTAACATGGATGTCCATGTTACATCAAACTGATACATTTTACATCATATTTCTGTAAAAATGCACTCAAATGATCCAAAACATTCACAAATAATAAGACACCCCAAAATGAATGTTACATGGAATAACGGAGTCAAATGTAATTATAATTTTAATAATATGGATGAATGTCCAGTGTGTCCCAACCTAGTGGAATGACCCATATCTGCAGTCAGTGTTTCCGACGTTTCACATCGTTCATGGATATCCACTTTACTCCAACTAAACAATTTATTGATTCGTAAGTTTATTTACCTTCTTGGTGTTTGCCATATCTTGGCTGGCGATTATGTTCTTAACACTCGAGTAGAGACTGTACGTGGGCAGGAAATCAACATCCATCAGAAACACGTACGGCGTCATCACTTGCTGTAAGGCCACGTTACGGAGGTAGTTTACAGGATAAAATTGCTGCAAAAACAGTTGTGGCACATACCTTTAAAACTCTCGTAGGCAAACGTTAAAACACTTATATTAAATGTGTTGGTTCATTAATTAGACATTATACACAATAATACCATATATCTTGTATTGTACACATTACAAACTAATATAATGCATTGGAGTTGCTTCTGGCCATATAAAAAATATATCTTATAAATATTCACAAGATATTCGCCAAAAAGTCACAGGATAAAAAGTTCATATCCCAAATATAGGGCCATTGATTTTCCGTGGCAAAAACGAAAAATACCGTAGTAGGGATTGAAAATTCTGTGATTTCCGATTTTGTATAACTTTTTCCCCTAATTTTGTTGAGATTTTTTTAGACCTATAAAATGATGTCAGATTTATCACAATTGAACAGTAAATGTACGTAGCTTTAATTCAGCAACGTATATCGGGTATATTTTGCTACATTAATAACAAACATAAGTTAATTTTGAGTTTATAAGCAGTATTTAGTGGGGGCTTTTTTAAAATAAATAAAAAAACAGTGAATTTCAGCAAATTAATACAAATTCCGTAATTCCGTGGCAAATTCCGCGATCGCGGAAAATCAGTGGCCCTACGTGTTCTATAGGGTATCATTTGCCCAAATTCTCAACCCCAAAATGCGGGGACTTTGCATGTATATTGTAAAATAGCCTAGCCTCTAGCCTATCAATATTTTATGAATAAAGCCCCGCCATGTACATTGTAAAACAGCCTAGCCTCTAGCATATCACTATTTTACGAATAAAGCCCCGTCCACTCATTAATATGTGAGGTATCGTCATAAAAATCAAGAGACTTCTTAACAGACCCATATATAGCATCTCTTTTCCAAATATCAACTCAATCAAACTTACGGTTATTGAGATACCAGGTTCACGAGCCATACGCAATATTTTACAATTAAAACCCTGCTCACTCATTAGTATGCAAGGTATCATCGTCAAAATCAATGGGCTACCTAACCGACCCATAGAGCAGCTCTACAAACGCAATCCGGCTTACGGTTATTGAGATATCGTGTTCACGAGCCATTTTTGCAATTTTGCCCACTAATTAATATGCAAGATATCATCGTCAAAAACGATAGGCTTCCTAACTGCCCAATAGAACAGCCCCATACCGAATATCAACTCAATCGAACTAACGATTATTGAGTTATCGTGTTCACGAACTAGGCGTTACACACATACCCACACATACAGCACACACACACGCCAGGGTGACCACATATATTTCTTGTTAAGAGAAGAAATCAATAAACTGTACAAGTTTTCACAGCCCCCTTTTCAATAATGTGATTACACAAAGCTATTCAAAGCCTTTGATACTACTTCAGAGAGATACTACAATATGCCACTTCGAAGATACGATCTGCGCATGTCAATATTGAAATACCAAACTTAAATGAACTTTGATCTGGGACGTCTCAATACGATGTTTAGCTTGCACGGCGCGTGAACATATATGCGAGTCATCTGCAAAATAAAATTATTCCCATGTTGGCACAACGACTTTGTGATACAAATATACGTGCTCTTCAACATTTGCGCGGAACGGTCAGTTCGCTGCGCGTAGATGGTCAAATCGGTTGCGCGTATAGTCCCCACTCTTAATATTTTATGTTATCCAGCTCTATATAACTCTATACGGCTCCAGCTCACATAATAGGCGCGCTAATGCCACAGCCTCCATAGAGCGCGCAAGCGGCGAATACCACTGTACAATAAGCCACTTCGCATTTGGAGTGATAAACATTGTATTGTGACGACCCAGGTCAAAGTTCATTTGAGTTTGGTGATTCAATATTGACATGCGCAGATCGCATCTCCAAAGTGGCTTATTGGTTTCAGTGATTATGTCGCCCTCTATTTCACTACGGGCACTGTGATTAACATCCTTGCATCCCAAATGATCCCAAAACTACGGCAACATAGATGACAATCCCATCAATTAATGCTAAGAACTTACCCTTGGTTGGTATGAGTTTTATGAGCATCAGCAAAAGTGACTTCACCGGCCTGCCGCATGTAATCCTTCAAATCCTACAATTGACAACACATAGATAAGAAATATACAGTTACATCGGGTAATTAAGAGATAAAATATGTTGTTACACAACCTTTACAAAACAATTGTTTGAATCAGAGGTTCAGTTGTGTTTTTTCTATATCTATTAAATTGACCAATTGAAGGATACATACCCAGCCAATAAAATAATGGAACACCAGAAAGTGAACAGCTTTCAGTTAACGTTTTACTTTGTGAAAAATCAATTTACTATACAACTTCAAGTTTGTAAATTCAGTTTGTAACTACTATGAAGTTCTTTGTGTTGAATCAATAGTGCTCATGAAAGAAGCTTGCTACAGGTCAATATCTTATTCTGGGTATTATAAAATTATGATTTACGATAAAACTGACAAAGATTGAGATCTGGGATTGGTATATCGACTGTCTGCATATATCCTAGCTCAGATAACAATTTAGTCTTATTTGTATTAATTTATAGCAAATAACTTGTCAACCACAAATGTCTCAATATAATCTATAAAGGACTCTCAATATAAATAATGTATATATACATCCTGTATCATATTACACATGTATCACAAATAGGTGACATGCTTAAACCAGTCTACTATCAATTTAGTGTGGCAGTCGTCTTCTCCCCATACAGTATTGAATGTTATACAAACAACTGAATAGAAATCATAGCGTAAACCCAAACCATTATTAAATCAATCCACAATGCAATTAATTGACAAGATTCCTGTCCATTTATTTAGCAAATGATGTGCTTTCTGCATGTTTCAACAGTACTCTACTGTAAAATGTACATTGAAGGATATCTACATTTTAAAGAACCATAGACCATAAAAAATGTGTGAAATATTCAGGAGAGCGAAATGCTCTACTGAAATCTCCCAGGAGCTTGATTTACAGCTCTCTTGAAATTTTCATGGTCTGCTATGTATATATATGCCAATGAAAAAAAAGTGGCCCACCCTTCTGAATTTCTGGTTGCTTCATGATTTTGTATCGCTTAGGACATCATATATTGCTGAATTAAAAAAACCTGGAGTGGCCCTTCCGAATTTCTGGTGGCTCGGAATGAATGAATAGGTTTCCGGACCCTGAATAGGTTTCCGAGCCCTTTTCAACGCATGGGTTATATGAGCCACCCAAAGCCTTTGATGTACCGGTTAGAGCCACTGAAATATTATTATCATCACTCCGAATTCAAACTCCTGACCTTGGGAGCATAAGTACAACGCTCTATCAACTGAGCTAACCGGTCTGATAATGTAGCCTACAAATAAAATGCTGGAAAGTTATGGGGACTCCCATCCAATGTATAGCGCCTAGAGCCATCACTTGCCGATTGAATTGGTGCTTAATAAGTAAGTTTCATTATATTAATACGTTCCGTTATTTGCCTTTGTTTCTGAATTGATTGATTTATCGATCTAATTTAAAATGATATATACTCGGTTACATTTGGACCTATTGTATTAGAAACATAGACCCCCAAAAATGTGTGAAATATTGAGGAGCTTGATTTACAGCTCGTCTGAGATTCTCATACGTGATGGTCTGGTAAATGTACAGTATGTCGATCTATATAACAATGAAAAAACAAAAAAATAGAGTGGCCCATCTGAACTTCTGGTGGCTTCATGATTTTGTATCGCTTAGGATATCATATATCGCTGAAATACAACCTACCCCCAAGAACCCTACATTGGCCCTTCTGAACTTTGGGCGGCTCTGGGCCGCCGATATTTTCGGACCCGATGAGTGTAACATTAATATGCATAGGGATAGGAGAGCAATTTCTTGTGCTTTTTATGGGGGTAAAACTCATGTTACTCTGCTAATATTCATTATTAGTCTCAAATCGCAATGTGATATTAATGATATATACTCCGTTACATTTGTACCAATTGTATTAGAAACATATACCAGAAAAAATATGTGAAATATTCCAGGGAGCTAAATGCTCTCCTGAAATCTACTAGGAGCTTGATTTACAGCTCTCCTGAGATTATCATATGTGAAGATCTGCTAAATATATGTAGATCTATATGCCAATGATTTTGTATCATTTAGGACATCATATATCACTGAATTACCCCCAAAAAACAAACAAAAAATACTCTCCTGAAATCTCCCAGGAGCTTGATTTACAGCTCTCCGGAGATTCTCATACGTGAAGATCTGCTAAATGTATGTAGATATATATGCCATTAATTTTGTATCATTGAGGACATCGTATATTGCTGAAATACCCACCCACCCCAAAAAAGGGGAAAAAGGGACCCTTCTGAATTTCTGGTGGCTCCGGGCCTTGGGCCCCCGCTACTTTCAGACCCGATGAGCGTAACATTAATACGCATATGGATAGCCTGGTTTCGTTGATTTGTGATCTGGAAAGCTGTTGTGACGATTTGTAGATTATTATATCAGTTAGTTTTATAGTGACATAATCAGGCTGCAAAAACATTAGTTTTATAGTGACATTGCAATGGTTCACAGAGGTGCAACAACATTGCAATGGTTAGCAAAGGTGCCTATGTTATCATGGAAGCAATGGCCCTAACGTTAGTGGTAACTTTTGTTGTCATGTTTACTAAGCTACTTTGTGCACCAATTTCTAGTCAGAAATTTCAAAGCATGGAGACGTAGTTTACTTCAGAAGTGCCTATGACATAGGTATAGGGCCTATTGAAAATAGTTTCAATGCGTATGATAAAAGGCTTATTCAAAATTGGCAGTCGTCTCAGAAACAGGTTGTATAATATAATATCCATACATGGTAATATATTGAGATAAAAAGTTAAGCCCTCCTCAGACCCGGAGGTCTATCAGGTGCCGGTGCTTAGCTCCAATTTATGTAGCGCAAGCGGATGAGTGTCAATGACTCCCCCTGAATGGGATATATAGCAGAAAATCAAACCCTTAATTCCCATTTGGAATAACATATTTTTCAATAATACATTTCAAGAAAAAGTGCCTTTTAAAATACAATCTTTGCTTGTACGGTTCAGGTTGGAATATATTGGTTTTTGAAGCACTATTTCATTTTCAAACATAACATAAGCTGGTTGGCTGAGCACGCCCCTTTAGCTGAGCATGCCCATCTGGCGAAGTCGTTGCACCAGACCTGAATATCCTCAAACACTCTCTTCCCATATATGCCATGCTCAGAAATACTAAAGTAATTAAACCACTTAAATCCAATTACTTCATTCTATGCAAGTTGCGAGTTCAAATCACTTAAAAAATCAAACGATACAGTTTTTTTTAACCAGGTGTTCCGGGTCACTGACGCACAGGAACCTAGGATGACGCTTGAAAAAAATACCACCCTCAGGATTTTGTCTATCGACCTGACTGGTGAACACTCCTTTGTTATAAAAAATGTGAGAGCGGATATTAAGCTAGTAGTACCATTCAATATTATGGTAACTTGGTATAAACAATAGGATTTATGGTCTAAACAGTAGTTATGAGTCATTTTACCAAAAAAATACCGTATTAGAGCTAATTATCGAAAATCACACAATTAAAATTGAACCATGACTCTTGGGTGACCCTTGGAAATTGAACTTGACTCTTGGAAATTGAACTATGATTCTTGTCTTGGCTTTTACAGCCTAAAAAAATATCTGCAATATTATTTCCCTTCATAAATCACTGTTGCTACTTTTTAACATACACACACAATTTAGAAGATTGATCCTATTCCCTACATGAAAATACATTTATCTCCTATCTATAGACACTATACCTTACAAAGGTCAAAACACTTACGGATTATACCAGCGTCTGATCCGAAGGGCCACTGTAAAGGTTAGTTTTAGCGGACAATTTCGTACCGACCATCATCATTCGGGCAGTGGGTGATTTTAGACTTGGCGAGTTGTACCGTTATTGAAGCTGCAGCCCCACTAGCTGAGCAAGCCCCTCTGGCTAAGTCGTTAGATCAGATCTGAATGTCCCCATGGGTACTAAAATGTGTATACTTTTTGTATCTAAATGTGAGAGTGTTGCATTGTGAGTTGCTATTAAAAAAAATACCAGTTGAAACACAATGCTTTTTTGGCAAACATACACAAAAATATATATGAGGAAAAAATTGAAAATAGATTTTATCTAAGGTAAACACACCAAAATTTATCAGTCTCTATGACATTTGGATCCAGATGATACTCTGATTGCATTAATATTTAGAACAGTCACTATATCACTGTCCTGCTAATGGATATTAAAAAATTAAAATAAGCAGTTTTATTTAAGGAGAGTAGTCCCAAATCAGTGCAGAAACTTTTGTTTTACATGGGGCCATTCATTCACAGCATAACAATATGGGATAGTGGAAACTGGAATGACCCAAAAAACGCTGTAAACCAAGAACCTATCTTGGTAACACTTTAAACTTTTTTGCTACAAAATATAATAATGGGAAGCAATCAGCAGTTTTTGAGACATGTTTGTCTTTCAATAGTTAGAAAGGACTAAAGTAACAAAATCACTGTTTTTAACAATCACATTCATTTAACAAAGGTTCCATGCTGGTGGCATAATTATGTTAGCCCAGATTAGTGATCCGAGATTCTTGGTGACACAACTTTAGAAACTCAGTATGTAATCATGAGCTTAGTCATCAACTGGGCACCAATACGTCTAGCACCAGTACATCTAGGACCAATCAGTCGTAGGATGGAAATGGCCTCAGAAGGGGGAGGAAGGATACACGCCATCTAGCAACGGTCCAGATATTAGGAGGATGTCGCACACAAGTAGCACCAGCCACAGGACACACATGACCTCCGAAGGGGGTATTACACGCCAGCGCAACGGTCCAGACACTCTTTTGGAGGATATCTGCCGAGATGTTAGGAGAACACCGGATTACAGAGTCGAACCCTCAGACCACACAGAGAAAGAAACCAGTTAACCCATCATTACCTGTCGGCCTGGCTCAGCTCTGGGGAAAAATAATGGTTAGAGGAGGTCAATTGCAGTAAATATGTGCACAATCTGCCTGTGTTGGTATATATATTTATATTTTGTGACTTCAATTAGGAGGAAGAAGGAACTTAAAGGAGGATAAAGTGCGTAAACCAATATGCTTGAAGCGGAAGTATATATATGAACAATCTTCCTCTATATATTTCAACAAAAAACATGCAAAGTGCATGATGATTTCTTGTCTTAATTTTGAGCTTTGCCGCTCATTAAAATACAAGCCTCCAAGGTATCATTATCAAAATCAATAGACTTCCTAACTGACCCGTAAAGCAGCTATGTACCAGATATCACTGAAACTCAATCCGAATTACGGTTATTAAGATATCGTGTTCACGAGCAAAGATTTTTGCAATAAGCACCGCCCAGTAATTAATATGCATGATATCGCCGCAAAAAACAGATAAGTTTCTTCCCTGAGTTATAAAATAGCCTATAAATATTTTACAAGTAAAGCCCCGCTCACTCATTAGTATGTGAGGTATCATCGTCAAAATCAATAGGCTTCCTTTGAACTGACGACCAGAACAGTCCTGTACCAAATATCAACTCAATCCGACCTACAGTTATTGAGATAATTTGTCCATGAGCCATTTCTTGAAACTTTCCCAACAAGCTCCACCACTCAGGCATCATGGTCAAAATCAGTAAGCTTCCGATTCGACCTGCAGAGCATCACTGTACCAAGTATCAAATATTCTGACCTACGGTTATTGAGATATCGCATTCACAAGCCATTTATTGAGATTTTCGCAATAAGCCCTGCCCACTCATTAATATGCGAGGTATCATTGTCAAAATCAATAGGCTTCCTAACCTCCATACATGTACAAAATATCAACTTAGTCCTACCTACGGTTATATTCACAAGACATTTCTTGAGATTATTCCAATAAGCCACGCCCAGTAATTAATATGCGATGGCTTTGCGAGGGCTTCGTTGTAAAATATCCTAGCCTCCCTAGCCTATCAATACTTTACGAATAAAACCCCGCCCACTCATTAATATGTGAGGTGTAATCGTCAAAATCAATAGGCTTCCTAACCGACCGAATTATTTTAAATAGTGCTGAAACTTTCACACAGTCCAACGCGATTCATACAATTTTGGGATTTTTTTTAATAAAATTTTGAGCTTCTGACCAGGTAATTTAATTTTACAATAATTTGTCAACAAGAAGTCAACAAGATACTAAGATGACAGAAAGAAAGGTCAATATATTAGATTAAATATTTAATCAAGACCAATCACCAGCAATGTGCCTATAATTACTGGGAACTATTATCACCTGATGGATAGCTCAGACTTTTAACAGCGGAAGCTAATCCGACGGACTATTGAACTATACTGAGCTGATTACAAATTTTGTTCTTTGAGCATGAAGCAAGAATGCACCATCTTGATATGGTCCGGGTTACAGCCTCAAACTCCCTAGACTCTATAAATTATCCTGCAAGGAAACTGATACATAGTGGTTTCAGCATTATTTAGGCCATCACATGGTTCTATATCTTCAACCATTCTACCTCTGTTGCTAGAAAGATGAATGAGATTTCTTACCTGCCAGCTGACCCTGCTAGAGAGATTCTCAACAACGACTCGGAATTCAGTCCTCGTGGGAGGACCGTATCTGAATATAAAGAAAAGAAAAAACTATGAAAACATATGTGAGCAAAGTAAAGCTAATAGGAGTAAGATGTCCTAAAATGGACAAAATGTATCATTTTGCTGGCAAGGGGAATACATACATGTAAATTTAACATGTATGACATAATCAAAATTAAATATATAATCACTAAAAAAGTATACTAAAACTAACACTACAATTTAGAAAGTGAGTACCAACTACCAAGTTAGGAATTCTGGTTTATACAGAGTTAATGGATGTGGTTTCTGGGAGAATCAAGGCACATGGTGGTTGGTCTAGCATGAAATACAGTGACCTACAGTATATTCCTTTTACAAAGATAAAGAATGGAGAAAATTATGGCAATCCTATTTCAATGTATGATCAGATAATGCTATTAGTAGCAATGTGATGGCTCGACTCAATGGGAGTCAGACTATCTAGAGTCAAATATTTTAGAATGAATGAATACAGAGGTTATGAGCCATCCAAAGCCTTTGATACACCTTAGAGCCACTGGAATATAACCATCATCAGTCCGTATTAAAACTCCTGACCTTGCGATCACAAGTCCAACACTATATCAACTAAGCTCAATGGGAGTCAGACCTGAAGACACAAATATGTATATTATTTAACATACATGACATAATAAAATGAAATAAACATATTATAATCACCGAAAAATAACACTAAAATTTAGAAAGTGAGTACTAAGTCAGCTACTGGGTTTATTTAAAGAGTTAATGGAAATGGTTTCTGGGATAATTGGGATACTTGATGGTCTTGCAGATAGTTCATGACGTATATTAATTTGACAATGATACAGAACGGATAAATTTATGGCAATCATAATTCAACAATGTGAATAAATATTATTATGTATTTACTGGTCAGGGAAATAAACATGCGAGCTACTCAAAGTTTTGTTAATTACGACTGTGACTTCAACGACAGACTGTGAATTGTATTTTTTGTAACCTTCCCGATTACAAACTCATACAATACTCTTTATCAAACCAGAGTGACTTACCTATCTGTACCTCCTCTACCGCCACCCCTTCTGCTCTGTCCACCACCCCATCCCCCACGGTCCCCACCATATCCTCCACCACCACCACCACCTCCATATCCGCCACCATATCTATCATCGCCCCGGTCACGATCGCCACCCCGAAAACGAGCAGCTCCTCGGGCGTGCTCGATTGTCACCCTGAAAAAGAAAACAAAGATACACTATAAAAATAAGATACTCGTCACGCCAATATTATTTGTTTGTCTGCAAATATGGAAGTCATTGACAAGATCAACTAAACTAGAATCAACAACAAAAATATCCTTTTTTACAGGGTTTGTCATTGTGATATTATTATATTCCATAGAAAAACGACTTTGATGATAGCATAGTGGAGAAAGTTATATTTTATACCCTTTAGCATAATACGTAAGTTAATTTTGTACAGCTCTATATACAGTGCAACTTTGTGAATTTTGGCCTCATTTTACAAACTATCCTTTTTAAAATATATCAAAACTCACATTTTAAAATATCCACCATTTGATCAGCGGATAAGGTTGGTTGCTCTAGAAGCCATGAATCTCAGCAACTTGGATATCCAGAGTTCAAATCTCGGGCCCGGCCTAGTAGTGTGGATTTTTCATCCGAGAGCAATCACGGTTTTCCCATTCAAACGACTTTCTCAAATTCAAAATCCAAATTTTACTTCAAATTTATGAATTGGATGACCACCCGACGTGAAGTTGTAATTTAAAAGCCTATGCTTCTCCCACTTCAGTGGTCGCTTAACGTTGTAATATTAAATAAGCCTTCCAGGCCGATTATTATTTATATTATTGCTATTTTTTCATGAATTTCTTATATGACTGCTCGAAAAGACGGTGTCGCAAGAACTGTAGGCCTACTACAGTATGGCATATTAAGAATCTAGCTGGTTTTCCATGGTGTGTATATAGTATTTAATGTGTCTGATTTATTGAGAATTATTCAAAGAAGCATGTCAACCTACAATATCAAGAATCATAATTTTCTGATGTTTTTATCAATCGTGAGAGGGCAACACATAATACAGTCTCTGGAATGATATTGCAGATTAGTGGAGTGTACATAAAATTATTTTTTTTGCTATAAATTTATTTTTCCAATTTTCAGGTTTATATAGGATAAGAGGTTGTCGGAGGCATACCGATATCCACCCCCACCTCCATTACATCCTGGAGGTCTGGAGGTTAACGGACAACTTT
>JAODAI010037791.1:0-12417 GCA_027575025.1 Scotoplanes globosa | reverse complement strand
TTTCAAATTTTAAGAATTGACTGCCACTCGACGTGAAGTTGTAATTTACACGTATTACGTATTCCACTTCGGTGGTCTCTTGTCGTCGTAAAATAAAGTGCCTTCCCGGCCGATATTATTATTATGACCGAGGACCTGAAAACAGGCAAGCAAATCCAATCCCCCCAAAGGTGGGTGATTTCGCAAGCAAATACTTACTACATTAGAAGTCGAGATAGCCCAGCGGTACGGGCAACAGACTCGTGACTGTAAGGTCCCAGGTTCAAATTCCAACGCCGCAGGTGGTTATCTTGGGGGGTGTCCTTGGGCAAGGCACTTTATGGTGATTGCTTCTCTTTACCCAGGTGTACAAATGGGAACCTGTGGGGTGTTAATATGTCACCTGTGCGCATTTGTTGCAGCCAATTTTGGGCCCACGTATGTGTGGGTCAGACGAGAACACCAATGACGAGGGGTAGTAAAGTGAAAGCGCTTTGAGATCTCTTTGGGATGAAATGACGCGCTATATAAAAGACGGTGTATTATTATTATTATTATATACCTACGTGTATGTACAAGCAGCTTGCAAATTAGTGAAAAAAACGCTGACTAGCCCGGCTAGTCAGCCAATTTCCTGGGTCGCCCGCAGCCTTTCTGACTCGCCTGATATATTATGGTTACTTCTAAAGTATGATTTTTTTCTGTATATTTTCATAATTAATGTAGCAATCAGCTGTTGCAATGTTCATGTCCTAGTAATTATTATTAGTAGACTATGCTGAGCATCAAAACTGGCCATTTTCCAGATTTTTTTTTTTGACTCGCCAGCCGGACTACCCAGGGGGGTGGTTTGGGTCGCCCGCCGATGTTTTGGGTCGCATTTGGCGGCGGGCGACTGCTTATTTCGCACGCTGGAAAACATTTTCTAATATGCAACAACAACTCCCAACACCTACAAAACAACGGAAACAGAAAACGTACCTGCAAAACAATAACGACATAAAACTTGTTTGTTATTATACTTTTCATCAATCGTAATCCCGGCTTCACAATTTTTTTTAATTCCCCCTAAAAGAACAGCTACTGTACATGTATGTTCCTGTTACTATTGATTCAAGTCCCGAGGTCACAATCCGGGACCCAAATATCATTGCGAACATCCCTGTATAAACTGCTGTCATGTTCCCGGTATAGCAGGGACACACAAATGTGACAATCCCCTGATAAGTAACTGTAGACAACTTCCCCGCTTTGCCAGAGGTTGTCGCCACATAGATAGTCATAATTTAGTCTGGTAACTCCACTCAATGTTCACTATGAGACTATAAATGACGGCATAGCGACATAATATTGTTAACCTCGACCGAACAGTACACTTCTGCAGGGCTTGATGGGTATTTTTTAAAGGGGAAAATCACATGACTATGCCATAGGTACATTGAAATTGTGTTAGAATTTGGAGGGGCACGGAGAATGCAATCTCCAAATTGAATAAAAATACAAGGACACGGATGACATGCACCATCGGCCTGCATCTATCGGTTATTCCAAGCCATAATTTCTATGTATAAAACTCCCAAAAATTACTTAGTTTGGGTACAAACATTTTTGAAACTTTTAATTATTTGACAAGTGCAGGATTTATTACACTACAGTAGTTAGAGAAATTTTCTACAAAAAGGATTTGTATTGCTTGTGGTGATGTATTTACAAAATGGAGGATTTGGGTTAGTCACTCATGTGAGTGACATGGGGGCAGGCTCTAGAGGGTGTATGGGTTCTGGTTTAATTTTATGTCAAATAAATACGGTATCCTTAGGAGCGTATTTTATGATTATTTGTAATGTATACATGTACAAAATGGATTATGGTGTGCTTGACCTTCATAATGACATGTCAGGGTTCACGCTTCGCATTGCTCTACAAGCTAATTGCTTGTAGAATGTTGTACTTAGCTTGTAGAAAATAATGGTACAAGCTGTCAATAGAAAGTACAATTGTAATAATCCAAAAATAAAATTGTCAAAAATTATTCCGACTAGGTCGTAATGTTAGCAAAGTCAGGAATGATTAGATTATAGCATAGGGTGTGTGCAGTAGTGTACTGGTATTGGCGCCAATGGTGGTCACGTGACATGAGAGATGAGGTCATAGGGGGGCCATGTGTCAAAAGTTTGCTAGATATAGGTCAGTTGTATATAGGTCATACTATTTTAATATACGATGGAGGGTAAGTATAATGTGTAATAGATTGACATGTCAGGGTTCACGCTTCGCATTGATCTACAAGCTAATTGCTTGTAGAATGATGTACTTAGCTTGTAGAAAATAATGGTACAAGCTGTCAATAGCAAGTACAATTATTAGTGGATATCAATTGTATCCCTTACCGAAGCTAGTTCGTCGTTCAATTTAGCTTGTAGAAAATATTGGCACTAGCTGTTTTTAGGTTGCTACCAAAAATGCGAGATTCGGCCCATGCATGTGTAGGCCTATACAAAATAGATTATGGTGTGTTTTACCAACTTGATTAGGGTGTGTTTGACCTTCATACTGACATGGTAAGTCGACAATCATAGTGGTGTGTTTTACCAATACTATGTAGTCTTGGTCCTACCTTTTTCCTGACATTGTCGTTCTGACTAGAGAGTTTGAGCAGCACCGGCGGCAGAAATCGGTTGAGAACATTCTCCAATTGGTCATCAGATTCAGCGGAGCCAATACGCAGGAAGACTCTCTCGAGCAACTCTATAGAGGATTGAAAATAGACATGTATTACAGTATTACAGACCTTCATGTACGAGAATCTCAGGAGAGCTGTAAATCGAGCTCTGGATCTTGATAAGTACTGTGTAAACACCAAGGCAAACACCATAAGGGTTCTCCCGTACAGGATACACTATCGGTATCAGATGTGATCATGGATGGTTATCTAAGGTGATTGACCAGATAATATGTCGAGGTAGGTATGAGAAAACGTACCCCGGGACCGCCATTTATACGAGTGCACATCAACCGTTGCCCATTTTCCAAAAGGCTGACGGAGAGGTGAGGAATTGTAGATCACGATTGAAGTAACAATCATAATCCACAATTTTTACGAAGAACCTGAAACGAACCTGGTAGGATTCGAACCCGGGCCTCCTTATTGCAAGTCGAGCACTCTACCGCTGAGCCAGCTCACCTCTCTTCCAGTATATAAAAGGATGGAGCTGCCTCCCGCATGATATTGAGTTAACTAATATAAAATATATTACAATTTACAATGTTACAGTATTTATGAATAGATGTAACCAACGTGGATATTTATCAATTATCAAATACATTATTATTTACAATATTATGGGTATATAAACATGTAAACAGTGAATACTCAAACCAGTAAGTTTTAGGGGAGTCAATCAGTGTACACATATATTTTATTATTTCATGTTTTTATATTTCTTTACATAAATTTAGAAGCATGTAAGATTACAAAATTATAATTACTTAGAACATATTTTGGGTTTAAATTTTTATCCCAGATGATGGATGACCTTATCGATGACCTTATCGTAGAATTGACCAGTAGTTAATAAGTTAACTAAATCAAATAGGCCTCCATTATAATTTCCAATTTTAGTGTATAAACAAATGTAACCAGTGAAGTTTGGGGTATAATAGTTGTCTTGTTGTAGAATGTCAATCAAGCTACAGTACATGTACATGTACTGTAGTACCAGCAGCTCCCTGGTACTAGATATCTATGATTGACCTATAATACTGGATAGGGTAGAATTGCTTCCTTGATTTCATGATGGATTAAGGGCTATAATCTAGGCACACATACAAATAGGAACACATACAGTACTTACTTTATAGTATAGTATATTTGGGGGATATTTCAGATAGGATTTCAGAGGTGAAATTTCAGAGGTGAATCTTGAACTAAACAAAATCATAGTTAAGGTGAATCTTTGACTAAAAAATATCACACATTTGTAAACTGGGGTGAGCCCTTGGGGGGAGTGGGGTGAAGATTATGATTGATGTCTGCATAAGCGCAAAAGAAGATCTCCCATCTGGTTCTCTCCTGAGCTGGTCCGAAGGGAAATGCCCAAAACCGACTAAGATCCGGTACCTCGCTGCAAGTATCTCTCCAGAGATGGGATTATTTGGACAATGATGATGTGACCTTTGTGTATGGTCTTGAACCACAAACCATTGGATGTTTACTGCGATGTCCATTACTAGAGTAGGACTGTAATGCTGAGGATTTTGTTGAATTCAACAAAAATGCGGAAGATTTTGTTCGGCTTTGGCCGACACATAGCTTACAGCGTGTTGATACGATAAGAAGAAGACTTGACCTCACCTGTACTGACAATCCACAGGAAATGTCGGCTTAAATGTCGGCTTAAATGTTCAGCTTTGCTGGACCTGTATTCATATAGGATTATTGAGTGCAAGGCTGGTTCAATGCATTTTCCAAGTAGATGTAGATTTTTACATGAATAGCCTTCTGGTAGTAGGATGCAGGGGCACATCCTGTCCTAAAACAAACAAACAAACAGGTTGACAATCCGCTTTCGCTATGGTCGTTAATCATATAGATTACTGTGAGCAGATCTGTGATAAATCACAGACTCGATGGGCCGTAGGGTAAGACAGCAGAGCTGGGAATTAATCGACCCGGGGGACATTACGGTTCCGAATCTCAAGCCCTATCCACTGGACTATCACGACAATCCTGCCCTATTGTGTTCATAATTTATTAGAAACTAACATATATATTCAGAACACATTTGCTGTTGCTTTTTGAGTCTCTAGGGCACTGTTAACCTAATGTTTACCCATTGCGTGAATTTTTCAATAATACAAAGCTGCCATTGAATTTAAAGTACATTGGGAATGTGAACATTATGCACTAAAACATGTACCAGGAAAACACATCTCGATTGATCAAAATTGTCTGGAAAAGATTCAGGTTCATAAACTTTCTAGGGGTTTCAGCATTTAGTATGCTTATGGTTCAATCCCAATCGGGAGAACCCTTTTAGGGTGGTTGCACAGTATTTATCCAGATCCAGAAGTTTCCGAACCGACCGCTAAACCCCCCTAGTACTCATACTCTTATAAAAATATGTGTTATTAAGCTGATCAGTTTTTCAGAATAAAAAATCATTACAGGAGGGATGAAGCTGTGCCAAACCTGTATTTCTTGAAAAAAAAAAAAAAAATAGGGATATAATTGTTACCACCTCCCCCCACCCTCACAACAAAATCCTGGCTATGCCCCTGCCCTGGTATAATACCCTGCCATTCCCACAACTGTAATTCAGAGAATTTGGTGTATGTAGAGGTTGAGTTGAATGGGGGAGGGGTGGATGGTTGGATGTTTGCTTAATTTTCAATTTGTTATTGTAATGCACTTGTCAATTGTAACGAGGATGTTATTTTCACAGTTGTTACATGTGTGTTTTCTCCACGGCTACATTCTTGAAAAATCGCTGAAGGGCAGGCAATATTTCCCCGAACAAAGACCCAGCTAAATCCCTACCAAGTACCGGCTATCCCTGTCACATTTGATGTAAGTCCCGGGGTCACAGTCCCGGCAGTCGATATGGCGGTGGCACAATTATCTGAACATTCCCGGCTAAACTGTAGCAACCACCCCCACTATATATATTCAATTCTTAATTTGCTACTGCTCTTGTAGCAGTGTTTATTACAATCCTAGTAAATTTAGGGAATTTAGTACTATTACATCTACAAATTAAAGCGAAATTTACAGTGATATATTATAACTTGATATACTACACATTCTACCAGAGTTGAAATTTATTTTCACTATTTAGACATTTTAGGACCTATTTGACATCGTTTTTGGAAAAAGGGCGTTTTGTTAGGCGATATTGACTCCCGCTGGATGGGACGCTGGTCCAGCTTAACTCCCCATGCAAAGCTGGTACTCATTTTTCCAGTTTGAGTAAAGGTGAGGCAAGCGGGATAAAGTGTTTATCGCCCATTAACACAAAGACAGTGCTCGGCCGTTAATCAAACTCATGTTATGGTCCGAAATTGCAATGTGACTGATATTAATGAAAGAGTTTCATCGCAAAACGCGATATATCCATTTTAGCCGTTTTGTGTAAACGCGTCTTTTGTATCAGATTTTGAGTGTAGTTCCTTATAAAAAGTAATGCCAAATGTGTTCCGTATTTTGGTATTCTTTTTGTGTTATGCTGTGCATTAAAATGAGAGCTATGTACTGGTGGTGTTAACTATTTTTTTTAGAATGGCATTTAACGCGTTTTGCGATGAACCTCTTCATATATAGTCAGTTACATTTAGCCCTAAATATTGTGCTAGAAATATAGACATAAACCGCTCTCTCTCTAATTTAATTATTTTGGTGTCACGTTTACACGTGAAGCGACTCAATTGTAATAAATAAAGACAACTTGATGGTGCACAGCATCCATATATTCATATAAAGTAGTTTATATAACCCTTTTGAATATTAATAAGAAATGCAATTACATTCAATAAAGGATTTTTATGATAAAGTGGTATTTGTGAAATTTGGTACCCGAATAAAAAAAAGGACCCACATATAAATGAGAAAACACACAACGATGACGAAGAACAAAATTAAAAAACTAAAAAAAAACTAAATATCCAGGAGGAACATGGTATTAATAGTTGGAACAATATTGACATATTCCCATTTCTTCTGTATTTTAACACATAATCCTACCAGCTGTAAGCCTGTAACACATCCACCCATTGCTGCGACAAAATAAGTAGACAGTTTCTGCACTCCTGAAAGTGTCAGTGCGCGTGCATGGTGACACTTTGCATTTAGTCATATAGGGTTGCTAATTGGCCGATACGAATACCACGGTCCAACATAAATAGTGTAATACTCTAATTTGGATGAAATGACATCACATGCAGACCCAGACCCTATGTACAACTGAAAAATTCATGAAAAGCAGTTTTTACGTGTAGACTATAACCAAATTCGGAAAATGGTTTGCATTGCTGTTCTAACTAACCCACATTCACCCACGGGATAAGTTGATATTTTTTAGCTACGCCTGCTGGAAATTATTCAGATTCATGCCATTTTGAGAGAAATCAATTTCAAATGTTTTGAAATGTTTTTGTATGTATCACAAATGTGAAAAGCTTAAAGAAATTTATAAATTTTAGTTTCAAAATTACAATTTTGACTATGACGTGTGACTAGAATTCCAGGAAATTTCGGGTAACATTTTTGGAAATGTGAAGAACACTGACTTGTCCATATTACTGATTTATAACATATTTCGGTAGGCCAACAGTTCACCAGTCCCCTGACAATGGCTGATTCTTTGAGCTGATTGTTTGGCTGTTGGCCAAGGCCAGCTGTAGTACCCCAATCATACACCATTGTGTCCTGTCTATTGTCATGGGGTGGCTGCTATTGTCCAGAGTCCAGTCATGGTATGTGTGGTATGCAGTACACAGGCTGCACTCGCCTACACTGTGTTTCTAGGAAGATCTATAGTTCAAAATTCTGGGTTTTGTTTACAGACTTAGCTTGTAAGTACTTGTAATCCCCCCCTCCCTCTTTTGGACTGTGTAAAACTGTAATAGTGTGCACCCTAAGGTTTAGCCACAATATAAAGGTTTACATTATTATTATATGGGAATGGTGGCCAAAGTACAGTATTTAATTGGAATTCCATCTTAATTAATTAATTAATAGTAGGCCTAATCAACAATACCTATTTTGATCTGATTTCCAAAGAGTTGATTATTCCAAGACAATAGGTTCACTGTAGGTGTTCAGGGTGATGGGTTCATTGGGGGGTTGATGGTGATCTATTAAACTAATTACAAATAATTAAATATATGAACGGTCATCCCAAAAGTTGGACTTGTCCAGTAACTTTAATGAAAGTCATTAAAATTGACAAAAAGTGGAATAATCAACAACATTTTCATCCCATATTTTAATGCTATGGTTATTGTATATTATTATATTTCATATTTTGTTAATCTAACCAAGAAAGTCATATTTTATGGTAAAAAAATATTTAATGGTCTACTTCCACCCCCCAATATTGTCTTCAGTTTAATTTGTTTTTCGCTTTTCATTAAGCAGCCAAAAACACATCATAAATAATCCACCGTTTTATATTTTTGGCCGATTTAGGCAAATTATGAGAGCTAAAGAGAAGCATCCGCCAACGCCGTGCTTTGAAACAGATTTTCTTTTCTGGTGGCAAGCGCCTGCGTTTGTGTGATGGATTACATATTAAAGAAAGTGTCCAGTGGTTTCTGGTCTATGCTTAAAGTAGGCCTATGTCCTTTCTAGCTTTGAAATTAACAAAGTAAATTCACCAAAAGTTAAAATATGGACGGTTAATTCCTACTACGCATGCACAGTAGACTATCAGTAGCTATCTAGTGGGACATTCTAATATTTTCGACCACACAGTTACACAATCATACATGTACAGTTATAGGCTAGCTAGCGATACAATGAGACTGCAGTGCCAACCACCCGCAAATCCAGGGGGTAAGGGGGGTGTTGCCCCCCCAAAGGTGATGATATCTTTAATAAGTACTACTGTGTCAAAAAATTTGAGTGTCAAATTTTGGATTATTTTGACAGTTTTCTTCCCCCCAAATATGGCCCGCCAACATTATTGACCACACGGTTACACAATACGAAGAGTAAGTCTAAATTTCACTAAACGTACTATTATTAGGGCAGTTCACAGTTATTTTAGTACTGAGGGAAAAATCTTGAAATGGGGAAAGGGAGGCAGAGGTTCATAGAGAAACGGTCAGGGGTGCTAAATTTGTATAGTAGTTCAGAAACTCCCTAATGGCTTTTGCTTTCTTATAATCGGGTAGAATCGGTGCCTTGAATGAAGGTCAATAAATGATTAAATATACACACAACTAATGGGATTGTTGTACATTTCATTGATGGTTTCATAAGACTTCACTTGACACATTTGACCTTGGTATGCATTCCTGGCATTTTTCATACACAGAGGCCTGATGAAGGTCAGAGTAGAGCAGGACTTTGTTGGTCCACTGAGGACACAATCATGTCCTGATTCGGGACTCCATGAAAATGTCTTTTAACATGTGAGAAGTTTTGTTGAACAGAGTATGAAATCATCTGGTTGGAAGTATGGTCAAGCTAATCACACTTCACCAATCGTAAATATTGATTTTTCCCGCCAGCAGGCCTAAATTGTTGCTCCAACTGACCGACCCGGTCATTTGGGCTCAGGTAAAACATATTAACGATTACAGCAACAAATTGTAAGACTTCTATACAGGTCTGTGGTGTCCACATTATTTTGATTATTTTCATGATTTAACACCGACTCTGTGTTGGGAGTGGAGTGCCTGCCAGGTACATGTAGGGCCACTGAGTTTCCGTGGCAAGAAAAAAAAATTCAGTGGTAGGGATCGAAAATTCCATGATTTTCCTCAATTTTTGATTTTTTGCTGATATTTTTCTTTCCAGTTTTATTTATTTTTTAAACCTATAAAATGATGTCAGATTTATCCTAATTGAACTGTAAATATATGCAACTTCAATTAAGCAACGTATATCGTGTATATTTTGCTGCATTAATAACAAACATAAGTTAATTTTGAGTTTATGCAATATATATATTTAGTGTTCTAGAAAAAATATTAAAAAAATCAAATTACGCGATTCCGTGGCAAATTCCGCAATCGCAGAAAATCAGTGGACCTATACATGTTAACTGTACCACAGTATGTATACACTGTACCATGTCTGCATGTACAGTTCTCAAGACCACTGGATGTCGGGTCATACCAAAGACTTTAGATTGGAGCATGGTCAACAACCCAGTGATCCTCGACTGGCAAAAAATTGCAAGGACGGAGCTATAAAACCCAAGGTTACAAATGCGCAGTTACGCACAAGCAATCTCATTCAATAGTACCCCTTAAAAATTAAAATTTTGGTCTTCGCTCCCTCCAATTTGCATGCCGTAAACAAATATAATAATTGCAGCAAAAATTGTAAGATTTTACTCTTTTTTCATTAATTAATTATTTATTTGATCCAAAATTCACATAAAATACAACAATTTCCAACATAACGAAAGGACCATGGCAAGTAAAAGGAAACTAAATTTCTATAAACCGAAGGTCCACGTTGCCCCGTGCTGTCCATATTATTTTAATTATTTTGTTGATTTCTTTTCTTTTCCAGCCTTCCAATGACTTTCCACAGTACCGAAGGAATCCACCATCGTACCTTAGCCCACATGACACGAGGCAACCCGTAGAATCATCGAATGTAACTAGGTCAGAGAAAGCAGGATTATTACAGAATGGCACCCTCGAGGGGAGCTCACAAGCTGGTAGGAATTGTACTCATTAAACTGATATAGCAATTATTCTCATCATACCTTCATCTGTAAGGAGCGCCGGAACGGTCGCGCTCCGTGGCGCTCCTTAAAAGTGCTCTTGTGTTTAGTGTTCTCCACCCCAAAAAATATTGGGGTAAAACTTGTGTTCCTATGCTAATAGTAATATTGGTCTCAAATAGCAGATAGATTTGAATAATAATAATAATATATAACATTTATATAGCGCTTAATGCAACTTTAGCTTCGAGGCACTTATTAGTATTGCCCTGGTCACTGGTAACCCGAATCAACGAGGCATCACAATCTTTAGCATGCTGCCACTTCATTAGCGCAACGCTATTGTAATACAAGTCACCTCACAGGTGCCCATTTATACACCTGGGTAAAGTGAAGCAATCAAGATAAAGTGCCTTGCCCAAGGACACACCACAATATAACCACCAGAGGGGTAGTGAGCTGACACACCGCAATATAACCACCAGAGAGGTAGTGAGCGGACTCACCACAATATAACCACCAGAGGGGTAGTGAGCTGACTCACCGCAATATAACCACCAGAGGGGTAATGAGCTGACTCACCACAATATAACCACCAGAGGGGTAGTGAGCTGACACACCGCAAGATAACCACCAGAGGGGTAATGAGCTGATGCACCACAATATAACCACCAGAGGGGCAGTGAGCTGACACACCACAATATAATCACCAGAGGGGTAGTGAGCTGACACCCCCCAATATAACCACCAGAGGGGTAATGAGCTGACTCACCACAATATAACCACCAGAGGGGTAGTGAGCTGACTCACCACAAGATAACCACCAGAGGGGCAGTGAGCTGACACACCACAATATAATCACCAGAGTGGTAGTGAGCTGACACCCCCCAATATAACCACCAGAGGGGTAGTGAGCTGACTCACCACAAGATAACCACCAGAGGGGTAATGAGCTGACACACCTAATATAACCACCAGAGGGGTAGTGAGCTGACATACCACAATATAACCACCAGAGGGGTAGTGAGCTGACACACCACAAGATAACCACCAGAGGGGTAGTGAGCTGACATACCACAAGATAACCACCAGAGGGGTAGTGAGCTGATGCATTTTACAATAACTCTATAATAACAATTTGAATCTTTGGAATTGATTCGAATCTAGTCAGAGTAATTTTTTCATTAAATACCTCGGGTTCAGTCGAGTACAAAAAGGTTGCTACTCGAATTAGTCAGAGTCAATATAGGTTATGAAATCGAATAGAGTCCAAGACCCCCAAATGTGAATCGACGTCTGACTCGTGTCTAGTCACCCTACTAATGGACCAATGGCATGCTAACTTAATTATCTAACTTTGCTAATATGTATCAATATGTATTAACATTGATCAATAATTAGTGTAGTTTCACCGGCTAGCGTGACGCAATGAGTGGGACCGAAAAGTGGTTCCGCAGTGACCGCGTGGGGGGGAGGGGGGTTGAGAACACTGCGGGATGTCGGGGTAATCATGGGGATGTCGGGGATCCTTTCGAGATGTATGGATATTTGTGGGGAAAAGCAGTGTGGAAAAGATCCACACTGATGGTATAGTATTCCCATGCCCTCGTAGAGCCGCTAATTTATTCACAAATATCATGTCATAGCGATATTATCCCCGTAATTAGATATTTCCCCTGATTTATCTCCAGATTGAGTAAACTGGTGCCGCATCTGACCCTGTGATCACTATCTGTGGGGTCCATTCAAAATGTCCACTGCTCTATCCACGGATCTGAGTAGTTCATTGAAAGATACAGAACTTCATCATTATCATCACTATATGTGTGGCTCGTTCATCATGTCCATGGCTCTATCCACTGATCTGAGTCGTTCATTCAAGGAGGTAGGGCTCGGATATTGTCACCACTATATGTGTGGTTCATCCAACATATACATAGCTCTATCCACTGATCTGAGTAGTTCATTCAAGGAGGTAGGGCTCGGATATTGTCACCACTATATGTGTGGTTCATCCAACATATACATAGCTCTATCC